>SRSE01000212.1:0-113486 GCA_005024645.1 Planiliza haematocheilus | reverse complement strand
AGCAGGTGTCGATAAGTACAGGAAGTGAAAACTGGCACCGGCCTCAGGTGAGTCTGTCCTCTTAGGTGTTAGATATCCCTTACCACGACCCCTCGGACACACACACACACACACACACACACACAATGTATATATACAGTACGTGTAGATTGACACTGCTGCCTGCTCCCGCTGAGGGACAGATGATATTACACCTGAGTAGTCAAGTTTTTCTATATTTTTACGACTTTTAGAAATTAATTATTAACGCCTTCACTTTTTAAAACTGTTAATAGTAATAAATAGTTAATAGTTATTGATCTTTTTCTCTTATTTTTTTTGATCCGGTCAGAATGATAGCTTAGAAACACGCAGTTCCTGCTTTATTTTACATTTTCGTCTTGTGGAGCTTAACAATCTTGGTGCAGTTTGTCTTATTTGACTTTAAAGAAAGCCATGTCCTTCCAGTTTTAACCTCACCTGTTGTCTGAATCATTTTACAGCTTCATTTTTGGCGTTTTTCACCGTTTTCGTGCAGACGAAGCCGCGTCAGTATGATGCCGTAAGATCTCCTCGTGACATGTGATGTGATCTGACGAACGCATGCAGCGGTGACACACACACAGGTGAGCGCGTCCTCCTCAGGTGTTGAATATCCCTTACCTGTGAGCTTCACTGAGGATGCAGGACTCAGATCAATGCTTTAACAGAGGGGAGAGGTTGCCGTTAACCCTGAGCGTGAAGGAGCGTGAGCGTTTTTCATTTCTCTGAGTCACGTCCTGCAAGTTTATATTCTAGAAATTCACTTGAATTTACAGCATGCATGTTTAAGAAGCATTATTTGGTATCTTAAATGAATGTAATTCATTTTATTTTAAACTCTTTTATTCCTGAATTATCGGGTTTATGACGAAGGAAGTGAGATTCTTGGATGTTTTAGAAAAAGCATGTCCTATATCACCATTTACACCGTGATCCTGTGATTAAACATCTCTGGCCCATTCGCCTCCATCCACTGGAGTCATATGACTGATTTGTAAATGTACAAATCAGCAGACAGCCAGTGCCCGTCAGAGACACAGGAGACCCTCGGCCCTTTTTTCTTTTACTTGTTATTATTTCTTTTATTATTAAATGTCTGCGTTTGAGTTTTGCATCCATGTCTGATGATTTTTTGCTTAATTTTGACTTTTTCCATGATTCTCTCTGATGTTCTGCAAAGGAGATGAGTAGAAATGGTTCCTGTCGAGTCACTTCCACTTGTTTCCTGTTCAGCTTCACTTACCTTCAGATTTAAACAGTTAAAATATCTGGTTTTACTTTTATATACTTAACACAAACTCTCAAATGAGAGCGAGACAAGAAGCATCAGGTAGTTTTTGCAGTTTTATTGTGTTTGGAACATGATGCTGATCATGCAGACTGAGAGACCAATGGAGGGTTACACTGCAGGAAGCGTTTGACAGACTAAAGTTATTCTTTTTCACTTCTTTCACGACTGAAATCAAGCGACGAGAATCCAAGCTGGCCACAGCCTCAGCTCTGCTTTCACATCCAGCAGGGATCAGTGCGTTAACTTAGGAGGAACTGTTTTTATATTCAGTGTTTCAAGTGAAGTGTAGAGACTTTGAGAGGACGGTTTCATTTTCAGCTGTCCTCCTCCTCAAGGAAAATAAAGAAGTGTCTGTGTGTGTGTGTGTCGGTGTTTGCTGATCCGTTTCTACTGCGTGTTTAAATCAGATAGAGTTTGCTGCTGCAGCCTCCGTCGACTCCAGGGAGAGGAGACTGTGAAAACAGGACGGGATCCCTGAGAGAGTTGTTAGAGAGCGGTTTCAATTAGAGACAAAAGTGGACTGGAGAGGGACGCGGGGCGGGTAAAGAGTGTGAGGTGATTACAAGCTTCCTCTTCTTAATGAGACACTGGAGTCCTCGTATTTATCAGCGGCCGAGCAGCCAGAGAGAGAGAGAGAGAGAGAGAGAGAGGAAGGAATGAGTGGAACTGGCTGGGAAACTTATTATAGAGTTGGTGCATTTTCATTAATTACCATTGTGTCATTCAGTAATCTGATTAGATTGTATGATGCATCCCAGCATTCTCTAAAGGATCATTTTTTTTGCAGCAGATTTTAGCAACAAAATGAGACAATTTGATGATAGAAGGAGCAACTTTAACCTGGTTTCTATGGTGACATATGTAAGAAATTATAAAGTTTTCATTGTCTTGAGTGTCGGTTAATCTGAGTCTCGATCTGATCTTAAACGTCCTAGAGTTGGTCTCCTGTGTCTTCCTAAAGTCTGTCCTTGTCCCTTGTCTTCTCCTAGAGTTGGTCTCCTGTGTCTTCCTAAAGTCTGTCCTTGTCTTCTCCTAGAGTTGGTCTCCTATGACTTGACTGAAGCATGACACCGATCCCATCATTATAAAAATGCCATGATATCAGTTGAGACTTCCCTAATCTATCCTTATTTATCCTTATTATTTCATCCATTTAATGTCAGTCTGTCTTTCTGACGCCGTTCCCTCACGTGATAATTACAGGTTACAGGTCGTTTTAGCTTGTTTCTAAGTCAAGCCAATAAGAGCAGATGCAGAAAGTAGGTTTAGTATTCTTTATTTTATTATGTTGGCCTCATTTACATTTGTGTTTCCTGTTTTACTTTGAAACTGACCCTGTTTTTCCTACTTAGGTTTCCCTCTCCTGTGACTTTCTGCTCCATCCCAGAGGTTTCCACCTGTGCCTCAATGAAACATGAACAGTAGGCTGCTTTTCCAGTTACAGACTGACCGTCATGCATCCTTCCGTCTGTACTTCATAGTCCCATATTATTACTTGTGCTTTTACTTTTTATTTTAATTTCTTACCTATGGTTTAATCTCGAGTTGCTCCTGCCTGAAATCCGCAGAACCCTCGTTGCTCTCTGGTGTCCTGCAGCTCTTTAGTTTTTCTGCATATATTCTGGGAAATTAAAAAGCATGTAGACGTGTCTGAAGAAGATCTGAAGGATCACGAGAAATAAAAGCAGAGGCATAGCCAGGCAGGCCTGTATCTAAACTGTTCGGTTATTTGGACAGCGTGTCTAGTTTTTAGAACTGACCCAGGACCCTCTGCTGCACATCTCTGCACAGCACAGACTCACATCGGCCTGTGGTCTCCTGGACGAATCACAGGCCACAGTGTGAAGCCCAGATCTCTATCTCCTCCTCTGACAGGAGCCACTCGTCTTAGAAATAAAGTGAAACGAGTCCTGAAACTGATGGACCTTAGATGACCCATTCTCTGCCTCCCCTGCATGCAACAACCCTCCCTCCCTCTCTCTCTCTCTCTCTCTCTCTCTCTCTCTCTCTCTCTCTGGTGGTGGCGACATTCCCAGGAGACAGTTTTCCGGACGGTTTTCCGCGAGCGGGATGGGATGAACTCCCCATCTCTCAACCCCGTAAAGAGACGGAGCGAAAAGCAGCTGCCTCAGCACCTGCCGGCCCCCGGTGAAAATCAAAATATCAATAAGCTCTTATAGCATTAAGGAAAATGCCTAAATCTGACACTTTCTCTCCCTCCTTCCCCTCCTCTTTCCCTTTGCCAATATCACTCAACCACTTACACTTGGCACGGGCCCACTGGAGAGTTTTACATGTACATTAAGAGAGGCTTTCTGCCTCTATTTGTCCTCCTCCGCCTCTTCCTCCTCTCCACTATATCTATTAAAGTAAATATACACTGGCCGGGTGGTGACACATAGTCCATCCTCATTCATTTTTGAGCAGGTGATTGACAGGGCTTGAGTTATGGCCACGGTAAAGGAAGAAGAAGACCGCGCCAGGATCGCCCTGCGAGTCTAGTAATGATGTTAATGTTTTACCGCACGAGCAAAATCAGAGGCAAACATCCCACAGAGTTCGCTCCACCGGAAAACGGTGGGAACCGGTCGTGTTTTGATAATCCATCACGGTGAAAGAGCAGACTGACCTCGTGAAAAAATAAAAATAAATAAATTAAAAAAAAGTGCCTTCCCAAGGGAAAAGGGATGAAGATATGATACACATAAAAGGGCTGGAAAAGTGGGCCGAATAAGCAAAAAGAGATATCACAGAGCGGGAGGAGTTTAAGTAGGGAATAAGGTGTGGAGGAGAAGAATGGCCTAGGGCAGGAAGAGGATAAAGAGAGGGATGTAGGGGGGGTGGCGGAGAAAGAGAGAGGGAGAGAGGGAGTGGTGGTAAAGCTGAATGATTGCTCTGTGAGAATTATTATTGATGATTCAGGCAGTGTGAATTATTAATGGGGAGCGAAAAGCATCTTTGAACGTGTCTCTGACATTCAATACTGACAGAGATCAATGAGCTGGCGTGGACGCGGAGAGCAGAGATGAAGGGAGGAAGGAGGAGGAGGAGGAGGAGGAGGAGAGGAAAAAGAAACAAAAAGAAAAAGTAGAAGAAGAGAGGGAAGAAAACTGTGTTTGGACAAGTGGAGTCCGTCAGATTTGGGAGTGCGAGTGTTGGGGGGGGGTGGTTGTCAGAAAGGTTTAGGAAGGAGGAAGGACGCCGGGACGGCCAACTGCGAGGAGTCATGTGGCAGCGTTGAAGGTGATTGGCTGTGACATTGTCTTTGGGTCTAATGCTCCTCCTCGGACGGAGGAAATAGCAGAGCAGCTCCTCCCTCCCTTCCTCCCCCATACATCGTCTTAGAAACTGTCTCTCCTTCCTGTCTGCCACACCACTCACCGTGTGTCGTTGTGTGTCTGTAAATGTGTGCGTCGTGGTGTCAGCGAGCGCGGTTTCTTTCACAACACCCCGACACTCGTGCTTTGATGTGGGTCGGTCCTCATTCACGCTCCATGAGCCGATCTCCTCCTCTACGCAGACGATGTCCTGCTTTACATAGACATTAAACCAGGGATGTACAAGGTAAAAGGTGCATATTTCTTCAAGCTTGTTATGCAAATGAAAGTAACTGGACTCATTAATGAATACTGTGGAATGTGCACCGATCTGCCAAAACATTATGACCAGGAGAAGTAAATAAAATCTAAACCATCTTGTGACAGTTCAGTGTTCTGCTGGGAAACTTCTGGACCTGGCTTCATTCATTGGTGTGGATGTTACTTAGACATGTAGCACCCACCTAGACCAGACCAGGCACCCCCACCCCATAGCAATGACACTCCTTGATGGCAGCAGCCATCCCCAGCAGGATGCAGCCACAAAAACACTTTAGGAAGAAGAACAGCACAAGGTGTTGACCTGGCCTCCACATTCACTAGATCCCAAACTGATCAAGTATCTGTGGGATGATCCACAGAGGCCCCTCCCCTCAGTCAAGTGCAGGTTGTTCTCACTCTAAAGTGCTCCCTCACGTTAAAGGTGTCTTCCTCCTCCTCCTATGCTGACGATGTCCATCTCTGCGTATCCCTTAAACATCCTCTTTGTGCGTCAGTACTCTACTCTCCTCTTCTACGCTGATGACTTTCAGCTCTACATAAACACATCCTCACGTACATTCGCTCCAAGCTGACTAGGTGAAAATGAAGGGCCCTTACCATTGGTAGCTCCAATAACTATGTCTTCATCAAAGACACCACTCAGAAAAGACCTTTATTTTTAACATTTAATGTAGTTTAACTGGTTTTATATTTATCTCAAGCATTTATATCAAGCTCCTGTGAGTTTTTCACATAAACCATTAACAATGAACAATTTTTGTTCCATCAGTGGAGGTTTTTACTTTACCCAACGGTACAGCTACCCTAAAGTAAAACCTCCACTGTGTGTATGTATTTGTGTGTTTGTGTGTGTGCACAGGGGTCGCCAGGTCACACAGGAAAGCCTGATCCTAAGGGACAGACTGCCAGGGCTACTCAGCTGCTCCTCTAAAACACACACACACTCTCACAGCGTCCGTTCAGACTGTCAGTCCCACCGTCCCGACACGGACGTGGCGGGGCTGACACTAAAAGGGGACAGGTCTCAGGTCCTATCGTCACGGTAACAGGCTGACGGGGGGAGACAGACGAGCTCCGGGCCGCCATACCTGATCACGAAGCAGGACGAGAGGTTCTTCTGAGACAATCAGAGCCGTGCACAGAGCTTTCTCTCACTGTCATCAATCCGAACAAACAAACAGTGTGATGGTGATTTACCAACACATGTCCCTATACATATACACAGAGATATCTTAGGGCCATATTCAGCCATTTCTGAGGTTGCTGCAAGTTGTCAAGATGTCCGACATACGAACTCTTGTTACAGAGGAATAAGCTAAGATCTTTTCTAAAATGACACAGCTCAGATCAGCTGTTTTTCCTAAAAAGGTTGCACAACGCTAAAGTCAACGCTGAAGTCCATTTGCAAAAAGACTAGTTTAAGAGGAATTATAATTGTTGCTTTGATCCACACAGAAGCATCTACATGTGCTTTGGATGGATTAGCATGAATGAAAATCATGGTTTGTCATTAATTAATTCCTCATGACTTGAGTGGGACATCTCTACATTACATCTTGGCACCACATTTGGTAGACGTATTCATAAGTTAAGGACTTTTTATCCAGCTTCTCCATCTGTAAAATTAGTTTGTTCACTTTGATTTATGAGAAATGTCCACATACTTGCAACCAACACAAATTATGGTTGGTGTTAGCAGCGGAAGATGGTTTTACAAACGACACACCAATTGATTGCGAGTTGCGATACCTGAGCAGCCTATATCGGAAACTTGAAGCTTGAGATGTATCATGATACACCAAAACATTATGACCAGTACTCGATGCATGGAGACCACAAGACCTATGAGAGTGTTCACTAGCATTTCTGTAAGGTGCAAGTTCACTGTAAAAACTGAAATCTAATTAAGATGAAATATCTTATGTCAAGTTTTTGTGTTTTTGAGCATTTGACTCGCTTTAAGTTTTTTTGTTCCTAATGATCTTAATCAGCTATTATAAACTACCACAGTTTTAAATGTTTTAGATGAACACAGTGCCAAGCTACCTCGTCAAAGTTAGAATTTCTCATTTTAAACGCCTTCCCCATTTCATCTCATAACATTTTAATAACGGACAATGATTCGGTGTTTTATTGTCCATCTTCTGACACAGCACAGTCGTTTCATTCGCCCATAGCTCTATTGCTATTTCTTTGTATTAACACAAATATACGTGTTATTAGTCTTAAGAAGATAGCTCTGATATAAAATCTCACCATCTGGCCGTAGAGACCCATTTCTCCACCGCTCGACTAACATCTAACATCTAACGATCCCAAACTCTGACGTCTTCCTTCATCTTGGAGTGTTTCCAATATCTTAGATTATCTGTGCACATCTATTTTCTCATATGCATGAACAATTACACAATGAATTTACAGTCATCAGATGTTTTTGTAGCTCTACATCTTCTGTGATATGAGATATTTGAGTTTATATGTGAGTATTTTCTGAACTGAAAGTCTCTTTTATCTGCAGTATGTTTCTTTGTCTTGCCCCCCTTCTCCTCTTCCTGGACTACATCCAGGTTATGCACAGTTCCCATCACAAGAAAAGCCTGAATGCTGACATATCTGTTTTTGTTTTTTTTATGATCTGAGAGCAATGTGAGTAAAATCCAATTTTTTTTGCATCCACATACAGTATGTCATTTAATGCATCCCCGTATGATAAAAGGTGCATCGAGATGGAAACTTTAACTGGAACTGAAGAGTGTATTCTTTACAGACATGTCTATTTGTAGTAGCAGAGTATTTATTTGTCGTCGTATGCAGTTCATGAATGTGGTCATGTGGGAATAATCCAGACTAATATTTGTACGTTTAGATAAATGTGACAGTGCTCATCAACGTTAATATAAGGAAACTATTCTTAATCTGTTGGATGTATCCTGCAGCCAAACGGCAGTATTTCCATGGAGATGAGTTGTCTCAAAAATCACTTTTTAAACCCGACAGACTTGAAATACTGACATTTATCTTTGATTTGATAAATATCTATAAAAATGTGTTTGGAAAAAGTTCTCTGGAAATTGGAAAACTCTTGTTTTGATATTTCTTAAACAAAACAGAAAGAAAAAGGACATTTGTCTGCAAACAGGCAGGGTATATCAGGATAAGATAGGATATATTTACTTAACTGAGATGAGATAGCATTAATCAGACTCATTTTGAGGAAACTGTATTTTTAAGGGGTATTTTTCACTGTAGCCTGAAGCCGTCAATATTTTGTTAAAACAGGAAACTGCGGTATTATATGCAGTTTTATATCCAGATTTTAAAACAGATTTGAAATACTGATGTTTCTCTGTTAGTAGCTGAAAATTCTGGATACTTCTTCAACACAATTTAAAAAATACAGATTGCTTTTATCTGAAAACTGAAAAGAAAAATCGAAATTTTCTGCAAAATTTGACAAAATAAGCATCTCCTGTCGCTAACGTACGTGTATGATGAGCCATGCGTGATGTTAGAGCAGCTCCTCGCTTTGCTCTAACATCTCATGACTGAAAACGAGCAGAGATCGTTCCTCCTCACCTCGGCTCCTCCTGCCGTCTGTCACCTCTGAGCTTTAATACAAAGAGACATGTACGATTGACCTGGCACTAAAGCACTAACAGACTGTCTGGGCCCTTTACAGCCGGTAAAGAGAGACGGACTATTAACCTCCATCACCCCCACCTCCCTCGCTTTCACTCCCCTGTCGTTCTCCCCCTCTGTCCCCATTCCACTTCGCCCATCACTACCTGGAATTGGCTTGGAGGGAGTGTGGGGTGGATGAGAGGGGTTAAGAGAGGGCTGTGGGTGACATGTCACCCTGCTGGTTTTATAGGCATGTACAGCAGGGCTGATCGCGCTGTCTTAAAGTGCTCAGTTATTGGATTGATACGGGAACGCAATCACGCTGGAGATGGAGATACGAGAGCGCCGTCAGTAATGAAAACTAAAGCGCACACGTTATATTTTGATGTTTATTTGTCTCCAAATTAATCAAAAGTGAGGATTTCTGAGGAATAACTACAGCATATTTATGCATAGAGCTTATTCCAACCCAGAAATATATTTTACTCATTACATATTCCATACTTGATGTGTTTCCAGTAACGCACCTCTGCAAAACATTGTCTTTGTGCGGTCCACCACTTACATGTTGCACCAGGAAACCAAAGTGTTCCCACACTGGTGATGTAAATGAAGCCGGCGACTCTTCCCACTCCACACTCTCCATCACGTTTCTTCTTGGTCTGTTTTTCTTCATCTGTAGGCTAATGACGTTAACTAGCAGCTTTTAGGCTCATTAGCGCCACCTGGATTGAAGTGAGGACTTGATGTTTGTTTTTATTTAATAGGCTACTCACTTCTTGCCGTATGACTGCGTGCACCGAACCGTAACGCCTGTACCGCGGTACGAATGCAAATACTGTTACACCCCTAGTTTCTATCATTATATGCTCTACATATCATTTTATTCTGGTGGTCTGAACAGAGAGGTGGTCGGGGCAAATGGATGTGTCAGTAAAACATCTGGCTTTCTCTTTCCTGTTTCATACTAAAAGTTTTTTAGCCAAATAACTAAATGACGACCGTCTAACCTTAATCACATGCAAAGATCATAACTTAACTGTAGCTTAACTATTATCATTGTCACTCCATGGACAGTTTAACGTCCACGGTGGAGACAGTCAGTTTTATTCTTATACTCACTTTTTAAAGGACTCTGGCTAAAACACAATGCATAGGATGGAAGCTGAACTCAACTCTGGACTGACTTCTTTTCACTTAATGAGAGAAAAAAAAAAAAACATAAATGGACGTGCTTATGTTTAAAATAGTGAACGACTCCGCTAACTTCTGGCTAATTCAAAAAGAGGTGGAGCCTAAGTGGAGCTAGCAGCCTTTGACGTTAACTTTAAGCCTTTAAATGAGTCTCACCAGGATGTTAATATTATATATAATAATTTCTGCTGTAAAGTTGGACTTACTGACTTGGACGTCTACGGGAGCTGACTTGATTTTGGAGCCTGCCTCTTCTAGACGTTCATGGAACTGCATATTGAGGCACTTTTTGTTAATTTTCAGCTTTAAGTTGGCGTTTGTCTGGTTGTTTCGTCCAGTTTCATCCGTCGGCTTTCTGTTTGTCTGAACCAACCGAGCCAAAGCTGCAGCAGGTTAATCAAAGCTGTTCAACATCCGACTTGGCTTGTGCGCCCGCATGTCTTTCCACTCAGCCTTCTTGTTTTGGAGACAAATTATGACGAATAAAGTTGTATTTTTACAATATCTGTGACATTTCTCCTCCACGTTTGAGCCTGCTGCCCTCTCCGTTTGACTTACGGCCTCTGCTTGTCAGGAAACAAATCGCTTCTCATTTGGAAGCAATTCTGAATATGCATCATTTGCCCTGTTCATGGGACGTTGGCTGAGAGAAACCCTTCACACAGAAAAAGAGACAAGAGTCAGAGAGGCAAACAGGGATCTCAGACAGCAGTGGAGAGTGGCAGAGGAGTCCCCATAAAGCCAAGGTTAATTCCTCTGCCTCTCCATCCATCACTGAGCAGCTGGGAAGGGGGCTGGGGTGACGGACCACTTTCAGCCATATATATATGTGTGTGATGAAAGGAAAGAGGGGTGAAGAGAAATACAGTTGAGAGAGAGACACAGGCAGGAAGGGGGGAGGAGAGGGGGGGTCTGCATCGCCCCATTGTCTCCCCAAGCACCCATAAAGGGCGTAGGAGGAGAGGGATCATAAGGCTCGTTTGGCAGGAGTTATGGCTGCCAGCGCAAAGGCGAGTCGGATCGGGAAGCCGTACGGGCGGGACCAATGGCGGCTCGGGATGTAGTTGTCACGGTAACCGGCTGGCGCTGATGGGGCGACGGGGTCAGGAGAGATCCCCGGGTGGACGGCAGCCAGGACAACATGGCGAAGCGCAGTAGAGACATCACTGTCACTCGTGATCAATGGTCGGCAGAGGAGTTAGCAGTTAGCAGTTAGCATTCAGCCAGTGAGAGGGATGCTAGGAGTGACAGGGAGATCTTTAGGCAGGCATGAAAGGGAAGAGTGAGGATGAACAAATGTGACAAAGACAAGGTTGTTTCAGCTGCTCAACATCTAGAAAGTCATATCTAAGAAGATCCAAACACAGAAGTCTGTCTTATAATATAAACCAGTCAAAATGCCCTTTTCTGGTCATATTTATTTGTCTTATAGATGCCAGAAATAACTTAAGTCACTACATTGATGTTATAAAAACTGATGCTAGTCCTGCAGGACATTTACACCAAACGTTGCAGGTTAAAGGCCAAAAAGATCCTGACACAGCCCAGTCACTCTTCTTTTTATCTATCTATCTATCTATCTATCTATCTATCTATCTATCTATCTATCTATCTATCTATCTATCTATCTATCTATCTATCTATCTATCTATCTATCTATGTGTCAGATATAAAGCTACATGTTTGAGTTGGTCTAAAGTTGTAGAAAGTTGTTCTAGAGTCTCTTTCCCTTTGAGAACCGATTATGGTCTGTTAAAGATCTGTCTGCCCAATCAGATGGTTTGGTTAGTGCTTTACCTCTATCTTTACCTCTACCACTATTCTTCTTCTACCTCTTCTGACTATTCTTTGTCTTCTTTGTCTTCTTCCGACTATTCTTCTTCTTCTTCTTCCTCTTCCGACTATTCTTCTCCTTTGGAGGTTCACCAGGGCACGGCCAAGCTGAAAGGAGTCCCCAGGGTAGACCTAGAATTTGCTGGAGGGATTAAAATCCAGTCTGGCCGGTAACACACTGAGAGCTTGAATGTGTTGCCGGGTAGAGGGATGTCTTGGGTTTGTTGCTTAGCCTGTTGCCAACGTGACCCGACCACGGATAAGCAGAAGAACAGCGGCACAGCTAGAAGGTTCTGGGTTCTAATCCAGGCCGACTGGTTCCTGTCTGTGTGGAGTTTCCATGTTCTCCCTGTGTCTGTGTGGGTTCTCTCCAGGTTCTCCAGCTTCCTCTCACCGTCCAAAGACATGCTGCTTAGGTTCATTGGTGATTCTAAATTGGTCGTAGGTGGTGAGTGTCTTTCTGTGATAGACTGGAGACCTGTCCGGGGTGGACCCCGTCTCTCGCCCTATAACAGACTCCAGACTCCAGACTCCTGTGAGAATCATTCCTCAAATTTGAGAAAACGTTTATTTAAAAAAGTGTCTGATGGTCTTTGAGAAGAGTTTTGAGTGTTAGATGAATGTAAAATAACCTCCTCATCATTTACATGTCAGTTGTAACAGATGGTATAAATATTTGTGTTCTCCGTCTCCTCTTTTAGTTTTCCATCTCATTTTTTTCCCTGCAGGTGGATGTCATTAAAACCATGCTTCCACGCTCATATTCTGCTTGTTCTCTCTCTCTCTATCCTCGGCCCTTTCGTTTTCTCTCTATCTCTCTCTCTCTGTGTGTCTCAGAGGGTCATTTGCCTGTTCAGATGAGATTATGAGCTATAATGGAGGAGGTGTGGAGTGCTGAGACAAGGAGAAATGGCCCGCCGTGCAGATAGAAGATTTGATGGTTAGTCGATAGCTCTTCTCCGTCGTCAGAGGCAGAGGAGGCGAGCGCGGAGAGGCGGTCGTGCACGGACCTTGATTCCTTATAGGAAATGCATTATTTTTTTGAAGATTACCTGAAACGCTCTGGGAAAATCATTTTAGCATGAACTAACCTTGAACATTCCCATACGTATGTAAATGATCACCATCAGAGGTAATCAATGGATGGAGTAGCCTTGAGGGTGTTAAATGTTATTGAGAACATTTTCGATTTAAACGGCGTTTCTTTGTCAGCCTGGTTGTAACAGCCTTGTAAGACAAGACGAGGGGTCACATTGCGACAGTACCTCCTCTCTTTTTTCTTCTTCTTCTGTGATGGGCTGTCACATTCAGATTTGTCTTGTTCTGTTTGTCAAAGAAGAAGCGCCAGTCGAAGGAGTTTGCAAAGTTTTGCAGGAAAGTTAAGTTTATTTTCCTTTGTGATTGTCTTCCCTGTCTTGATTTGTTTAAATAGAAAAAAAAAACGGCTGCATATTATTATTGCACTTCACTATTGCAACTCAAGTTGTTGCAAGTTAGGTGAAAAAAAAAGTCATTGAGTCTCTTTCTTTTTTGTCCTCAGCATTTGTTCAGTTCAAATGTCTGAGCATCTGTGTTTATACCTTAGTTCACTGCAGATCCATGCACATAGAATAGCTTTGTCTTTAAATGCACTGTCCTAGTGCATGTTTTTTCAAGCTGTCTTAGTTCATACAATAGTACAATATTTCTTTATTCCCCATCTGTCAACACAACGCTGGATGGAAAGAGGTGAAAGATCTGGACCGAACGGCAGTGTGAGATTTAGCTTACATCTTTCCTGATAAGTCTGACTAGACCTGTGGAAACTGATTAGCAAATAAATCTATAAATCTAGAAACGTTGTAAAGAACCAAAGAGTACATGCAAATATAACGACCTGTTATTATGACTAGTTTGGGAAATCAGGAAGTGATTAAAGCAAAGTTTGAGTGCGGCCCTTAATTAATAATGTTGTCTTGCAGAGGACAGCAAGGCCCCTGTGGGAAGAAGAAGAAGAAGAAGAAGAAGAAGAAGAAGAAGAAGAAGAAGAAGAAATCGAGCAGAAACAAACAAGAAGAAATGGATAAAGAAACTTTATTTATGAGTTATGAACTGAGCAGGAAGCTGAGACATTAAAATAAAACTGAACTGATGCATTATCTTTAGGTCCTGACACCTGGTTAGTGAATCTGTTTCTAGCAGCAGCAGCTGGAGGGAAAGAAGGTGAAAGATGCTCGTGAGCTGTCGGTTCACATCTGGACTGGACGGCGTCTGTCCTGTTAAGATGTCTGCTGTCTGAGTGGATGAAGGAGGAGGACACGGCGACGTGAAGGGAGCAACCTGAGGGACGAGCTCGTCGTCAACGCTGACAGGAAGCGAAGTGAATGACACCTGACACGCAGCCGGACTCAGAGTGCCGTCTAACAGCTGCTCTAGATAAAAAGGCCTCTGATGGAACAGACCTGACACAAACACAAGTGAACAGAGTCACGCTCACGCAGGGAGGCAGGATAACGCGGCCAAGGACGAAGGGAAACACGTCTTCTTTCTGGTAAAACACTGATATTAGTAATGATTTTTAAATTGTTCCTTTATTGAGCCTTCAAACACAAATCTGTCACCTTACAGCTGATGCCCTGATGTATTCAACCTGTCTTGTCGCATCTTTTATGCATTCATTTTGTGTCTCAGCTTCCCCTCGTCAATATTTCTGTTTTATTTTATCTTAATATTTAACTTTGAGGCTTTTCTTTGCCTCTCTCTTTGAAATGCATTGCACATAAAGATAAAGCCACCCCTCTCTCTTATCACGCACACTCACACATAAACGAAACCCCTGAGCCGACCTCTAATTCGACCTCGGCCTTCGGTGGGGGGACCGCGGCCGAGAGGCGAGCCCGCTGTGCGGTGCGTGCCGAGCTGTTTGTAGAGTCCTGTGTGAGAATGTGCCTAAGATGCATGTGAACGTGTGCAGTGAGCTGAGTGAATATGCATGGCCGCATCCACGTTAATGCATGAAGCCTATCTGCGGCTCATTCATATTTATCTGCAGCACGTGTAGGCGTCCCGCCGCACAGCTGTTCCACTGCGGGTAATCGTGGGCTCGCTGTCGCTAATGTGAAGCAGCCCAGCGGCGTGGCTGTAGTGCGTCGTGTTTACTCGGGGGCTGTTTCTAGTGTTTGCAAACAGTTTGGGTGAACGCCGCTGCTCTTGACGCCCTGCATAGAGTAGCAGCTCCGTCATTTTAGACGTAGACTTCAGGAGAAACCCCCCGAGAGACAGAAGCAATAAGAAGCTGTCAAAGCTTTCAGGCTAACGTGCAGAGGACGCACACACACACATAAACACACTCAGCTGCTGTCGTTGAGGATATTGACCTGGCGATCAAGTAGAATCAAGGATTATCTTAACCTTCGCCCTGCTGCTCCTGGAGCTCCACAAACATGCAGGACACTCTTTCACGTGAAGATTATGGACGATTAAGGCACAATTAACACTTTCTGTTATTATGACCTCGGCCCAAACCGTAGTTTGGAGGAAGAAGAGGAAGAAACAAGCATAAACATCTATAGTGTTTCTGCAAAGGCAACGTTTAAAGAAAAGCAAACTGTATTAGATCAGGGTCGCATGAGTGTCTGAGCTCAGACTTAGAGACAAAGTGAGGACCTCAGACTCTCACAGAGTCATCTCAGGTGAGTCGGACAGCAGGTGTGGGGACCTCTGTAGCACAGTTACAAGAACAGCAAGCTAGGAGGAAAACCAAAGGGTGGACACAGATTTTAGGATGAATAAACATCACGTCTGGCCTGGGAACGCATCAGGATCACTCAGAAAGAACTAGAAAATACTGCAACAGGGAGAGGGACGTTTGGAATACCTTACTCAGCAATTCACCAACTTAGTACTGTCAAAGCCTTGAGGTACAACTAATCTGTGACTTTCATGTTTTTAATTTCAGCAGCTGCTTCAACATGAAACTCAAAGTTAAAGGTGCTCCTCAGAAGTGAAGCCAAAGCATGTGGAGCTCCATAATATTCATAAGCTCCACCACCTCCATGTCAGTGGGCGGGACTGGGGCCAAACTTTTTCCAAGGATGGTGTCTTTCATTCATGCTTGCAGTAAACTGTGCTAACCCACCTCAAAGATCTGATGGATCTTTTTGCAGTAAGTTAAACTTTTGTTTGTGAGATTATAAGTGAATAAACGTAATTAACTAGCTAGCTAAAACAACACTGGGAAAAAATGATGAGTACTATGTCTGCTCAATGAGGTGGGGTGTTAGTTCCTTTCTACTCTAAAAACCACCAGAGGCTTCTTGGTCATAGGAACAAGAGCTACTATAGTGCTGAATAGCTTGATGCTAGCTATGATAAAAAGGTGCCCAAACACCTCAGAGTCTAATGGATCCTGTTTTAGTTTACATTTAGTCGAGGCAGTGGGATTCTGCTGAGAGACCCTGGTTCCTGTCATTCATGTGACTTCCATGTCAACACAGAGTCGTATCAGAGATCTCTATCAGCTGGAGGATCCCCCCTAAACATCACAGGCAGCTGAGTAACAAGAGTTCAGCAAAGGACAAAGGGGCGTCCATGTCTGCTCTTCATTATTTTTTTTACTCTCTCCTACCACCTCTTCGTCTCCCACCATATCTCCCCCTCCCCACCTCTCCCCCTCTCTGTCTCACTCCCGCCTCTGACACCCTGATCAATTCCCCATCAAATCCTAATGCTGCGGTTTAACTCAAGTGTGGCATCTTAATTAGAACGATAACTGCACGCTGTCAGGGTCATCGACTGCGCCGGCCGCCGTCCGATGCTTCTCATCGACAGGCTGCCAGCGCTCTGAGAGCCTCCGGAGGCAGGCAGGGGACAGAGAGGGAGGGGATGGACACGGACAAGAACCTGGGGAGACAAGACAGGTGGAGATAGGGAGGGAAGGGTGAGGAAGAGGAAGGAAGGGAGTCAGGCAGGGTGGGAGGTTTACCTGAGGGGACTCGCTGAAGGTGAAGTCTGGGACGTCTCACTGTGTCCTCAGCCTCACACGGCCGTCCCCGTCCCCCTCCGCCGCTGTGGGACCGAACGCCGCTCTGCTGGGACTCGTATAACATTTAAAGAACGGCGTGTACGCAGGAAGAATGTGACAGAGGAAGGGATTAATGACATCTGAGAAAAAAGAGAATGGAAGGATCAATGTTGGGGAATGAAAATGTAAAATACATTTAATGAAATAGAGTGTAAAATAGATAGGAGAGGAGCAAATGCAGGAAATAACGGACAAACTAAAGGAAAGAATAGAAATAAAAGGAAAGAGGAAGGAATTAAATTGAAAACAAGAACAAACAATGAGGAGGAAAAATAGACGAATGAGCTGAGATGAGACAGAAGGGGAGATGAATTAAAATGAAAGGTGGAAAGAAAAGAAAAAAGGAAGGGAAGGAAAGAAAACGATTTAAAATGCTTCATATATTCATTCATAAGCAGAAACTAGACCGACAGTTTCTAAACTAAACTAATTGCTCCTACATCCTTCGCCGCCGAACACGTTTGGGGGGATTCCCTCTTATTCAACCTGTCAACAGACAATTTGTCCTCTCTGGGTTTTTCTTTTCTTTTTTCAGAGTGGAGGAAGAAGAGGGGGCGAGAAAGAGAGAGGCAGAGATAAAAGACAGAGACACGAGGAGCAACTTTCTCCCTTTTATGTGACAAATAAAGAAATCAATAAATCATTGTGGGCCTTTGACGGCTCGTTCCTCATAGACTATTTATGAAGCTGTCGCCGCCGTCTCTCCCCCTTTTTCTCTCTCCCTCTCTCTCTCTGTGCGTTGGCCGGTTGGCTTGTTGGTGAGTGAGAGTACTGACTGAAATATTTAAATGTTTGCGTGCATTTCACACCGGACCTGTGGCCACAACAGAAGAGGGGGAGGAAGGGGGAGGTAGAGGAGAGTCGCAGGTTCAGTGTGTTTACCATATGACCAGCAGCAGCAGCTACCAACAAAACCACCTCCATGCTGATCCTTGAACTCAGTTTGATGCTGCAAGATCTTCTGTATTTTATTCTGACCATGTGTGGAAATATTTGTGTCTTGATTGACAATCAGAGACCTGAAACCTCCAGAGCAAAATCAAGGCGACGATGGAAAAGAAAAGAAACTAAGAACTCCCTTTCAACTGGAAGAAACCGTGAGCAGAACTCAGCTCATACACACATTACAGTCCCGTTAAGTTATTTCTTCACTTTAATTCAATTCAGTTTTATTTATATAGCATCAAAAACAATACAAACTGTCTCAAGACGCTTTACAAAACCCAGCCTGAAACCCCCAGAGCAAGACTGAAGGCGACGGTGGCAAGAGAAAACCTCGAGCAGAACCTTAAACTCACATGGAGGAACCCATCTCCCTGAGGCCGACCAGGGAAAGACAGAAAAGAGAGAGAAGAGAAAGGACTGAAGGAAGGAGATAAACACAGCAGTTAACATGCTATACAGTAGTATCACAGAACTGCATGACAGTAATAGAGAAGAAATTAGAAAAGACATTAGAGGACAGGAGCTCAGTGCCAGCGAAAAGACATTAGAGGACAGGAGCTCAGTGCCAGAGGAAAGAAATTAGAGGACAGGTGTTCGGTGCCTGAGAGAATAAGTTAGAGGACAGGAGCTCGGCGTTAGAGAAAAGAAATTAGAGGATAGGAGCTTGGTACGAGAGAAGAGAGAGTAGAGGACATGTGCTCGTCCCCCAGCAGTCTAGGCCTATAGCAGCATAACTAAGGGATGGTTCAGTCCGGCTATAAGCTTGATTAAGGAAAAAGGAAAGTCTTAAGTGCTAGGATCTCTGCCTCCTGAACCGAAACTGAGAGCTGGTTAACTTTTACTCCAACAGTCACGACAATTGTTTGACATAAACGTGAAGTAATCTGTTGTCTTGACTTCTTGTGAGACTTCTGTTTTTGGTGGATTGGAAATTTTAATGTCCTCCTCTGGAGACGGTCTAAATAAAATAAAGAACAAATTTCTGAACAAACAACAAAGATGTGAGTTGAATCTGTCTGAAGTAGTTTAGATTAACTATATAAAACTCGATATGTGTTGTCAATGTGAGAAATCTAAGTAGAAATTAATATTTTGCATTTAAGCATTACTTTTTGCTGACATCTGTTTGCATCACCTTCCTTGACTGCAACACTTTTCCTTCATCACACTAAGTGATTTTTATTATTTCCTCTTTGTGTCTTCATCCTACTCATGGCTCCTTCTCTCATTTCCCTCAAAATGAACCCTTCCCTCAGAGCGCCGTGTCGCTGTGTCTCTAAGCAGACGCCTTGAACGGACGTTAGCTGATTAATGAATTAGAGTTTTTAGATCCTGCTGTAATCCAGCTGTTACACGCAGATTATCCTCATTATTACACCAGACCCTGAACTCAAATTACCCAGAGGGGCTGTTTGAAAGTTTTTTTTTTTTTTTGGGATAATCCCTAAATGAGAGCGATGGCGCTGTAAAAAGGCCTCCACTGTGCATGTGTAATCTGGTTTCCATCCGGCTTCTAGTTTTAGTAACAGAATCAGGGAATAAGATTATAAAAAATATTTAAAAATTCATATTAAAAAATGTGAATTTCTCAAAGTAGAGGAAAGTGACGATTTCACAAGCATCTAATTTTAATTTTTTCGATTTCTGACTGTTCTGGTGCAACAACAAATTTGAAAACATCCCCTTAACTGATTCTTTTTACTTGGCTTTGTATCTTTAAATATTAGTTTTTTTTATATATGAAGGGCGTGCCTTTTCATATTCTACAGAGTTTGTGTAGTTGCTTAAAACATATTTTACTAACAAGGCTCTATCTGCGTCTGGAACCATCACCAGACATGTCGTAAAGGAGGAATCAAACTCTGATCAAACCAAACCTTGAAGTCCTGGTAAAAAAATAAATAAATAGTAATATAAGTATATTCCTTATATTAGAGATGATGTTTTTCTCAATTTCTGCGCATTTTAATACGTGAATCAGCTGCAAAAAAATATCAGCGAACGTCAGAACAATTAAGCATCACAACTTCCGTCCATAAATCTCATCAGTGCACTGCTTGAAGTTTGAGTTTCACCCGTTTCTCAGTTGCACCTGAACGCAGCATCAGCTCCACAGCGAGGTTTTCACAGTTTGGCATCGTTCTAGAAACTCTAGGCCGGCCGCTGCAACATGGAAGCTTCTGGAAGTACTTTAGAGCGACGCAGAGTGTGTTTCCTTCACAGCGAGTGTGTTTCCATGAGGCCTGGTGTGTGCAGTGTTCAGGACGAGAGAGAGAGAGAGAGCAAACAGTAGATGAAGCACTGCGAGAGCTCGCGGCGACGCTGAGATTTAAACTCATTCTGTCTACGGCTCCATCAGATAACGAGCTGAATCAGCACACACACACTCACACACACACAGAAACACACACACAGTTAAAGTGAGCATGTATCTGACATTCACGGAGATACTGCAGGAAAAAGTCTGACACCAGCTGTTATAATGAGTCCTTTTAGAGACACAGCTGTCACAGCTTTCACCTCTTTTCTCCAATGAACTGGTCCTCAACACGTGGGTCGGGCCTCCAAAAACTAGAAGTTGATTGTTTCTTCCTTTTTGTTGCGTCGACTCTTTTATAATGAGGTTTATTACGCGTATGTGCCTGCTGCCGCTGCTCTATAGCACCTCTAGTGGTCAGAAACTACACATGGTGCCTTTAAAAATGCAGGAAATTCAAAATGAAAGATTTGAGTTCTGTTTCATCACAAGATATACCGCCTGTCCTCTCTATTCTCTCTCTTTTTTGTCTCTACTTAGCCGGCCTTAGGCAGATAGGTGCCTCCACATGAGCTTATGGTTCTGCTCAAGGTTTTTTCTTGTTAATAGAGACTTTTTCTTTGCCACCGTCGCCTTCTCTAAATTTCAGGCTGGGTTTTGTCTTGAGACGTTTTTGATGCTATATAAATAAAATTGAATAGAATTAAAAGATGTCTTCACATAGAGTTTATTAGTCGTTCATTAACAGATTGTTTTACGTAGGAGTTTGAAGGCGTCAGCTTTTCTTTTGTCTTACTAAATGCTGTTTATGCTCTTTAACAATTTTTCCAGCATATTTTTTATTTATTTATTTTTATTTTAATTGCACATAAAAGTGAATATTGGTGCCGTTACAGTATACATACGCATATAGTGCCGTAAAGTCTGGATAGAACCACTGTGTTTAGCTTTTTTTGAACATTTCTTTCAGTTTTCAGATCAACTTCGATTTATAATCCTGTGAGTGTGTTTATTTTTCTATATAAAATGATCTGATCAGATATATGAGTTTACCCCAGAAACATCAATCTGTGGAGCATCAAATGTGCAGGAAGAGGAACAGAAGAATAATCATTTGTCTGTCTCCGAAAACGTTTCATCCAAGTCATCCAGTTCTTGCAGACATCTGAGGGTCTTGCTCTTCAGTCCAGATCGTTGCCTGTTTTAGGATCAAAACAGTTTCCCCCATCTTCAGGTAAATATCTGGTGAAACGTCTTTAAGATACTCTACGAGAGTCGCCCTTGTTTCAAATTTAGATAAACTGAAGATGGTCTCTTTTCCCCAACTTTATCCAGAACCCTGAATGTCTAGTGTAGAAGAAGATGAACCCAGATGTCTCCACGTGTCCACATGGACTCCATCTTGGTTCATCTTGTTCCTCTACCTCCAGGTTTCTGTCCCTCTCCTGATGTTTACTCCACGTGGAGCAGACGTGATCAGAGAGAATGGATTTAGATGGTCTACATGGTTAGTAAAGGTTTACACCAGCACCTCTACGTCTGAATTAAAACCTCCTTCTGATCAGGTCAGTCTGTTCTATAATATTAATAATAATAATAATAATATTAGAGGAATATTATACAACCTTTGTGAGTTTTATTATGATTATTATTAACATTAGAAAATTGGTAAACCTTATTCTTAATAATAATGTCTTGTATTATCGACTGATTCAGTCACAAAATAAAATGTGTATAATCTAAAATATTAGTCGGCTGCACATAAATGTTTATAAATTCAAACGGTACAACTTTTATAAATTTAAATGTTCGTACTTTAACTAAAATGTTCACATCTGTCATTTTATGATCTGATACAGAGACGCCTTAAAGTTTCCATCGTCCTCATGAAGCCTCCTCTTCCTCTCTCCTCCCTCCTTCCTCTCAGCCTCTCTGTTAGCGTTGGATCGCTTTCAGAGCCCCGCTGTCAGTGCTAACCACACCGTGACACCGCCGACCTCTTTTATATCCTCCGCCTTATCTCTCCCAACCCACCGCAGCACCCTGCACCTCAGCCCTCACCGCATATTCTCCTGCTACCGCTCCCTGTGGAGGAGGAGGAGGAGGAGGAGGAGGAGGAGGAGGAGGAGGGGGAGGAAGAGGAAGGAGGGGGAGGAGGAGGAAGGAGGCAAGCGCCCGGCCTGTCCCAGCTCATTTCAGGTTAGCCTCTGTGCATTAGCACCAGCCAAAGTGACAGCTGTCAGCGCGCCGGATGCTCCCCCCTCCATCCATCCATCCATCCATCCATTTGTCCGTCTGTCCTGGCCAAGCTCCAAGGACGAAGAGGAAGAGGAAGAGGAGGAAAAACACACAGAGGTGTTAGGTAAGGAGGAGAGGAGGTGGAAATTTTGTTGTTGTTAAATTCAGATGAAGAGTGAGAAGGATAAAGATAAAGAAGAAGTTAAAGGAGAAAAGAAAAGACAAAAATATGACGAAAGAAAGGAAAGATAAGACAGGTGAGATAACTACTAGATGTAATGAAAAAGATGGGAATAAATAGAGGAGGAAAAGAAAAGGAGTAGAGAACAAGAAGCTGTAAGACGAGGTGAAAGAAAGTGGAAGAAGAATGAAAAGATAAAGAAGAAAGTAGCAGAGGACGGTGGAAAAGGTGGGAAGTAAAAAGATGGAGGAAAGCAGAAGATGAAGAGAAATGAATTTAAGAAGAGGAAGAAAGGAGAAGAAGAAGAAGAGGTGAGAGGAGAGGTGATAGAAACACAATGAAACGACGGGAAACGAGGAAATGAAGGAGGGAATAAGAAAGAAAAATAAGATGTCATGAAAGAAGATGAAAATAAACCTGGAGAAAAGGAAGGATGACAAGAAAATAAGATGAAGAAGTGAAAGAAGAAAGAAAGGAAAGACATGAGATATAAAGAAAAAATGAAGAACAGGATGAGGTGTAAACGAGGTGAGATGGAAGAGGAGAAGAAACTAAAAAAGTTAGAAGTGGGAGAAGAGAAGAAACGAGATGAGAGAAAATAAGACGTAATAAAAGAAGAAGAAGAAAATAAGTTGGTAGGAAAGTGGAAAAAGTAGAAGAAAGAGAGGACTAAATGTAAGACAGGAGAGATGTCAACTAGATGTGATGAAACAGATGGAAAGTAAACAGAGGAAGGAGGGATGGAGGCAGAAAAGGAAAAGGAAAGAGAGGAAGACAAAAACAAACAAGAGCAAAATAAAGATTGAGCGGAGAGACAGAGAAACGACTAAATGAAAGAGATGATCACTAATCAATAACTCTGATCAGTGTTTGTTTTCTCCTGACCTCTGACCTCTGGCCTGATCCCGGTCTTTGGCCTCTCTGTGGCCTCGCAGCGCCGCCGCGTTTGTGTGCGAGCAGCGCCGCCTGCTGGTTGGAGGCGGAACTGCAGCGCCAGCATCAGGACCAGCAGCATCCTGCCGCAGTGCTCTGCGCTCGGTCACCATCTGAACATCACACCGCTCCGTGTACAGCATCCACGGAGACACGGAGAGACGAGGTGAGGCCAATAAAACACTTTCTTTACTACTTTATATGATTATTTTTATTTTATTTCAATAGATTATTTATCTAGCTTTGACCTGAATGAGTTAAACAAACAGATGGAAGAGGAATTAAACTTCTTTAATGTTCAGGTTGTTATGTTAATTAAAAAATGTGAAAATAAATTAAATTAAAAGTAGGAGTTTGTAGAATATTAGCATGTTTTATTTGATTTGTCTATGTTTTTAATCTTTTAATAAAAAAAAAAAACCTCCAGCAATTAGACTTTTGAGGATGGTGATATAAATATGTCTTTTATGTTTCTTGCAGTTTTATAATTCACTTTCAATTTCTTTTATTCATCAGCTCGTGCAACATTTAATATTTAATTTTGCTTTTGTTAAATAAAAATGTAACCTGATGTTGCTTCATTTAAAAAAACAAAAAATTATGGTGACTTCTTCTTCTTCTTCTTCTTCTTCTTCTTCTTCTTCCTCCTCCTCAACAACCCTCCCTCATTCCTCCGCTTCTATTAATGTAAATGTAAAATGTCACATTTCACGTCTGAGCCAGAAAAAGCTGCCAGCTCCTGCAGAGAAGATTAATCAGGCGCCATAAAAATTCACCGTGAAAAATCAAGTGTTTAAGACTCTCCCCCTGCGAGACTGCGCCTGTGATTTATTTTCACCGTGCAGCCAGAGTGTGTTTGCACGCTCTGAGGTGGTGGTGGTGGGTGGGTGGGGAGGTCAGAGGTCGAGTTAATGATCCCATGAAGACCCACGACTCCACATCTGGAGAGGAAACGACAAGACGCTCAGCTCCACATTCAGCCTCGGAGAGGAGAGTGACGCCTGACACAAGATGCACTAATAACAGTGAACATGAATAAATAACACACACACACACACACACACAGAGAGAGAGAGAGCTATCGGCTGAGCAGTGGAGCGGGTGTCTTGATTCCTAGACAGACACACTCATGCACTTTTAATGGGATCCTCTCTAAAACGATAGGATTCCTTTGCCAAGTCCGACCCTTTTTCATCCACTGTGCTTAACCGTGTGTGTGTGTGTGTTTCATTGTGAGTGTGTGTGTGTGTGTGTGTGTGTGTGAGTGCAGGAGGTGTGGGTAAAGGTCATCCACCGACCCAGGGGTGCGATTTCAACTCGCCGGAGGGAGAGTAAGTGAACAGTCCCAAGACCCCGAAAACCCCAAAGCTTGAAATCAAACCTCCTGCGCTCACACACATGGGATGGACCCGTGAGGAGAAATAATCCCGTTTATTTGACCTCTTAATTCAATTTAAACTTCTTTAAATGTGACGCAGAGTCAGACTGTTCTGCACAGAGATGCTGCGACTCAGTCGTCGCTATCAGAACTGATCTACATTTACGTTTTAGCAACTGAATTTAAACAACGATGGGAAACGTGTAACTCAGCTGCTGGCTCCTGGTCCTGTGAGAATAAAGCAGATATAAGGAGACGCTCTTAAGCTAGCAGAGGTTACTCTAGCATCACCGGCGAATCACAAATATTTGCACGGTGAGGCAGAAACAGATGGAATAATGACGAGTAAAACGAGAAACATACACAAAACACATACGTGACACCTGCCTCTCCCTCTGGAGGAACCTGCAAAAAGAATATTAGAGGATATGTAGAGGATACGACAGCGAATAGAAACACTGCAGATGCCTTGTGCATCATTTTCAAGGCTCCACTTGATTTGATTTGATTTGTTCACATGTTAGACGGACGTCTGCAGCACACAAGAACAATATCAACTCTTCATCTCATGTCTCTTGTCTTACACAGAGACATTCATTCATCTTCTGCAGACACAGATCACAGAGGCGGGGCATGTTCTCCCTGTGTCTGAGTGGGTTCTCTCCAGGTTCTCCAGCTTCCTCCAACCGTCCAAAGACATGCTGCTTAGGTTCATTGGTGATTCTAAATTGTCCGTAGGTGTGAGTGTCTCTCTGTGTTAGTCCTGTGATAGACTGGAGACCTGTCCAGGATGTGGGACAGGCCTTTCACAAAGATTAGCGACAGAAGATAATTAAATGAATGAATGAATGAATGTCATGGAACATATCTCGTCTATACCAGCTCAGACTTTTTGTTTTTGTCACTGTGAGAGTCAAACAGATCAGAATCAGGATCAGAAAACTTTCATCAAGGAAACTGTTTTGTTGCAGTTGCTCCCATAAAGTTGCTAGGAGATAAAAAACAACAACAGACAATATAAAATATAAAATGTGAGAAAATGCAGAAGAAACTAAATATTGCACAAAGCATTCATGGTAAAATATAAGCGTCTGAAAACAAGATAAAAACACTAAATCTGAATTTCAAAACAAGTGAAATTACAGCATCTGTCCATGCAGCAAGATCATTTGACTTGAATTAAGATATTAATTATTATTATTAAGTTATAATTAGTTATAATCACCTTATAAATTCTAATTATTAAGTTAAATTTGATTTAAGATTACAGTGTAAATTATCTATTATTTTTTTTATCTTGGTAAGAACCAAATCATTTGCAGTGTTCCCATCTTGCTTTCTCAAACACTTTGAGATGTTTTTAGTGAAAAAATAAAAACCAGGATGAAGTTTAACAGACAGGAAACCTGCAGCGAGGTGACACAGACGATGACTCTGTTAATTACCCTCGTTAATAACTTATCGATTGTTCAGTGGATGCCCTGCGATGGACTGGAGACCTGGACTGGAGACCTGGACTGGAGACCTGGACTGGAGACCTGGACTGGAGACCTGGACTGGAGACCTGGACTGGAGACCTGGACTGGAGACCTGTCCAGGGTGTACCCCTGCCTCTCGCCCCATGACAGCTGGGACAGGCTCCAGCAGACCCCCGTGACCCCTAACAGGACTAAGAAGATGAATGAATGAAGTTGATCAAGTTGAGCCACGAGGCAACAATCTCATCTCTCACTGTTTCATTCATATTTTGGGCTTAAATAAATGTGCTCGTCGATTGGATCAGATTTATTGTACTGGTTATTTTTTTTACACATTTCCCCAAAAACGTTCATGCTGAAGCCTCATGTCGTTTAAGGAAAGCTATTTATTTACCTCTTCATAAATTAAAGGGTTGAATTCTGAGAGATTTGCATAAAACGAGGCAGCAGACATCCACACTACGTCCCTGTTTTTTTTGTTTTTTTATTGCTGTTTCTCACTTTTAGTTGCTGTTAAAACACATGATCTTTATCGGCAGAGCTCAGTTTCACTCTTATCTCTCTTTTCTCTCGTTTCCAGCTTCTCTGAGTTTGAATCACTGACCTTAGCATAAACAGGAAGGGATCACTGACTGGCAGAAGCTTAAACAGGCACAATTAAATATGCACACACAGTCAAATTAGAAGTGGAGCTGAACGCTGAGGCTGAAAGCGAGGTTCATGGAGAATGGATTGAATAAAAGAATACCTCAAATACCTCAGAGCAAATTAGCAAACACAGATTTTATATTCATATCCCCTTCAAATTAACTCTAAGTCTTTAAATTCAAAATATCAGGAACACATTCTGTATCTGCTCGTTCATTCGCGTATTTCTTTTGAGCAAAATCCTTAAAAAAAAAAAAAAAAAAAAACACATTTACCCAGGTTTGCAGCCTGATGTATTTGCCCAATTATCACATATGAATATAAAAATAATCTATGTCAAACTTTGCACAAACATGCCTCTATCTGTCCTTGAAAACGCTGGATTCAGCCAAAGTCTGTGCAATTTTTGCAGAATTTAAAAAGACACACATTTATTTCACATTTTTATTCATTTGTTTAAAACCATCTGTTTCCTGCTCGACTGAGGACACAAAATAATCCATTCTGCGTCTGAAATGTAATTTTCTAAATAAACATGAGTCTTAAATTAGTCTCACGGTGCAGATATCATGACCTCAGTGTCCTCTGTGTCTCTACAACCATGAACACTGTCTCAAAGATTCTGTTTCCAGTAACAGATCAGCAGCAAATCCTCACATTACCAGTAAAACATGTGCAATAAATCACATTTTTATTAACTTTTACTCCGTTTCCTATCATCAGATTGTCGGTTTGTGTCTCCCACTCTCTTCCCCCCCAAAAAAAATATTTCAGCTTTGATTTCATCCATTGTTCTGACGCTGCATTATGTGTGTGTGTGTGATTCTGTGAAATACTTGAGGACATTGAATAAGAAATGAAAAGACAGAGTAGCTGTTCCATATTTATTACGTGGAAGGCACTTAAAGGCCGAACACCGTGGAGGAAATCGTGCGCTGCGTGTGTTACATGTCTGCGCGCCGGAGCGTTGCAGCAAATGTTTGTGGTTTTTGGCTTTTGCTTTTATTTATTTATTCATTTATTTATTTGTTCTCTGGTGAGCGGGATTACCTCTGAATTATGGAACAGTCCCCTTTCTCTCCTTAAGTAAAAAATAACATCTGTCCGGCAAATGGAGAGCTTAGTGTTTCTCTATAATTAATGGTAAAAGCCTCCAGAGCCGCACATAAAATATACATCCTCCACGCAGGACCCCCCCACCACCATAACAAAGAGAGCGAGAGAAAGCAGAGCGAGGAGGAGGAGGAGGAGGAGGAGGAGAAGACAAAAACAGAAGCAGAGTAGATTAAAGAAAGCGGTCAGAGGACAGAGATGTGTCTTTAAGGACGTAGACGAGATGAGGACGTAAATCTAAGTTCTTGTAAAATTCTCACATGACAGCTGTTCAACTGAGACGTGGATTTAAAGAAAACTGCCGTCTCTATTTTATTAATTTCAAGCAGCTGCAGCTCATTCAGAGATTTGTAATGTCTTTGTTTTTTTAAATGAGGTTTTAAATCGTTCAGAATCTTAAAGGACTTCATGACCCTGCGTGGTACAGTTTAGCATGCTCTCCATGGTGCAGGTGTAAAAGTTCCCGAGCTCCTTCAGATTGACCTTAAAGTCTCTGAGGCGTCTGAGGACGTAGAGACGATGTGTGACCTTCTTCTTCACGGTGTTCAAGTCCATGATCGATGAGATTTAAGACAAAATTAAATATGGAAATGGAAATAATGGGAAAGTTTAAAGGAAAGTGCACACAGGAGATAATAATAAAAAGTAATTGTTAAACGAGCGCCAAACATAAGGCCCACCAGCCAATGTTTTAATTAAAACATCTGCTACTCATATTTTATTCACTCCAAGAGAAGTGAACAGAACACAAGACTGAGACTCAACAGAAAATTGCACTTTTTTTTTTTTTTTTTTTAGAAAAAACCTCCTAATTTTTCTTCTTTGCACTAAAACAAATAGATGCTGCTGTTGCATGTTGGGTTGAACCTTGCACTAAAATTAGTTTGACATCCCTGATTTAAAACATCCAGTATCCAGTCACTGTATTCTGGTGTTTGCATGGAGCAGCTGCTATGAACAGAAACACAATCATGTGGTCAGATGCTCAGTGAACTGATCCCAGCTGTTTATTGGTTAATGATTGGATCACAGGAGCCCATTAAATATTACTGCCAGTGCACACACACACACACACGTTCATGTTTCTATCATAGGAAGGACTCTAACCTAATTATAACCTTTAACCTTTAACCTGAAGTCTCACAAAGTTGTGGGACCCAGAAAAGGGGCAGCACAAAAACAACATATCACCGCGATGTTAGTATTGCGCAACAGGTCCACCCTCCCCACTGTGAGGTTCACGCAGGCGCTGTGGCTTAGTTGGTTAAAGCGCCTGTCTAGTAAACAGGAGATCCTGGGTTCGAATCCCAGCAGTGCCTTTTTGGTGAGTAGGTGATATGAGGCGGTAGCTCAGGTATCTGCGTGGGTCAACCCCAAACAAGTGACAGATAACAGCTCTAGATCTGTTTCATGCTGCTGTGAATAGATGTTATTGTTTAAAAACAGAGTTCATGAAGCTGAAACGTAACAAAAGGGAGGGATCTCTGACTCTGGAGAATTGGAGCAGGTTGTTATGTCTAGTTTATTCAGCTTTAATGTAAGAGACGCTGCTTCAGTGACTGGATTATGTTCTCAATGAAGGTCTGTAGCGCCATCTACAGGTTAAAGCGTGTCAGAACAACATTCAGACTAATAAGTGAGAGTTACAGTTGCTCATCTTTCACTTCTGTTTGTTACAAATAAAATGATTTGAAAATAAAATAAAAAGAGAAAACAACAGGAAATCTCAGCTTTTACAAACCTAGCTATTTATTACAATTAAAAAAAGATGAAAGAAAAACCGGTGCAGACTTTTTAACCTCCTCCTTCTTCTTCTTCTTCTTATTGGAGGTTTCATAGACGTTTAATGTGTTGCTTGTTTGAAACAACAATTTTTGCACAAACTTATGTTACTAGATATTATTTCCAGAAATGGTAGAAATATCACTTGGAGTTATTAAAGATATTAAAGAACCCTATGTGGACAGAATATTTGCCTTAATCTTGTGCTTTTTGTAATTTCGTAAGTTGTATTATTGACTTATCTGTTGCACTATTGCTTAATTGTTTACTACTTTAAATGCAGTGTTTTTCCCCTCATTATACCAATTATATTATATTTTTTTAAATTATATTTATACTGCTGTAGTTTCTATTTTTATTTCAACCCAGCCCCAAAAGCTGCCAAAGTGTATTTCGTCGTGTTTCACCGGACAATAACAATAAAACTTCTACTTTATCACTTACTTTATTTACTATTTTATTATTCCTAAAATCTTATTATTATTATTTAATTTTTTTAATTTTTTTAATTTACCTTTTTGTTTTATTACCACGAAGAAACACGCTGGTATATCGTTTTGTGGTGCTGTAAAATATAAATGTATTATTTATCTGTTAAAAACTTAGTTGTAGTTGTGCGGAACCAATGTATAAAACCTCAGCCGCTCGCCGGATCATTATAGATGTGGGACGGGAGCGATGGAAAGATGGCGGCGGCTATGGTCCAAATGTCATGTTCGTACCGGGGTATGTTAGCGGTCAGAGCCACCGGCATCAGGACGCTGATCCCCGGGATGGTCCCAGCGCAGTTCCGAGCCTTCTCGGTTCGGAAGGAGCCGGAGCTGGAGGAGAACCCGTACTACGGGAAATACCAGGACAAGATCCAGAAGCTGCGCAGGTTAGCGGGCTAACTTAGCTAGCAGCGTCCTCCGTGATACCCCCGAAGCCCCTTTAAAGAGTGTCTAATTTTAAAAATCATGTAATGTTTGACAGATCAACACACACTCTGTGTCATCTTTTAAGTTTTAAACTAAAGCTTGACTAACTTATGATAAATTCGGCTGACATTTAAATCATGTAGCACCTTATTTATTAATTTTCCTATTAAAATTAAATGATTAATTTGTTGGACTGTGAAAACGCGCAGAGGGGAAAAAAATGCAGCTTCTGTCGCAAATTTTGTTAGTTAATCTTGACGCATGTATTTTACAAATAATAAAAAAAATATATAAATTAAATATATTTAAAATGATATTAATTTCTGCAGCGTGATTAATAAACCTGGTGTCTTATTGTCTAAATTAATGTTAAACACAAAATAAAACTGATAACTAATAAATAACGTTAAAAAGTTATATTGTCTTTTTGTTGTCAGAAATACTGTAAAACATGCGTCAATATACAAATATTCATTTGAGAAGCAAGAGGAACAGAGATTTTATAGTAAAATCATTCCCACATTTAACGACAACAACAACGCAGCATGAAAATGTCAAAAATGAATGGTGCTGTAAAATATAAATGTATTATTTATCTGTTAAAAACTTAGTTGTGCGGAACCAATGTATAAAACCTCAGCTCCTCGCCGGATCATTATAGATGTGCGACGGTGATTAAACCTTTTAGATGAACTCATTTGATTTCGTTCGTCTTCTCTTTCAGTACCAAACCCCAGGAGTACAAGACCCGGCTGGAGAAGCGGCATGAAGCCAAGAAGGAGGTGCTCGGAGGCTCCAAGCAGGCCGAGTTCATCCGGCTCATGGAGCAGGAGGTGATGGAGCAGAAATGAAATAGACTCAGACACTGACGCAGATTTCTAAACAGATTTTTGTTTTATCTCTTTTTTTTTTATTGGCATCACATGACCTAGTTCTCTGATCTGCTCATATTGTTTTTTTCTTTCCTTGAATATAAAATTCGTCTGATTCTTTGCAGCTGGAGAAAAGGGACATGATGGCTGCTGGCGATGAGGCATCAGGAGGTTTCACAAAGAACAAGGTGAGCTCTGATTCTGCACAATTTCTAGACATCCTGGAAAAGATGGTTGACTTGAGATAAACCACCTTAGACTAAATTATTGCACTTTTTAGTCTTCCTATTAATATAGATAATCCTTTTAAGACAATACATTTTTTTTAAAACCAGGAAGTGATCAAAGTAACGCTGTGGAAAGAAAGCAGAAAATAAAGTGTGGCTGTAGTGAACCATTTCCCCTGTAGAGGGCAGTAATCTGAGCTGGTTATGATAATAAAATGTGTGACAGACTTTTGTTTTGCTCTTCAGACGTTGGGCTCCATCCTGAACCTGGAGATGATCAAGGAGAAGACGGGGGAGGAGGTTGCAGAGGTGAGTCTCAGAGGCTGTGGTGGTGGTTTGTGGTCGCCTCTCGTCTGCACACTTCAGCCTGACACTAACCTCTGCTCACATCACTTCCTGTTTTATCTGAAACCGCTTTGACCTCCGCTTCGTTTGCGTCTTCTTCCTTCAGCTCTGGATGAAGTATTATTCCAGTAAGGACACGATCAGCGCCGTCATCCCGGTGAGCTCAGCGCGACATATGTTAAATTAAATTTTTTTGCATCTTTTTATCTTTTGAGTTAACGTGATATTAATATTCTCATGTTTTCTCATTGGAGGTGAACAGGCAGCAGTGATGAGCAGCGTTCATATCGTCTCTGATAATAATCTAGTAACCTTTCGTCTCTTCATATTTTCAGACACAGATCTATGAGATGATTTTGAGCCGATCGAAGTCGTGTCCGATGGTAAGATTCCTCACAGTCATCAGTTTGTGACAAAGTTCTTTTTATTTATTTATTATTTTTTTAATCTCTCTTCCTCCCTGTGTTTCTGTCGTCCTCAGTTTCTTTACGCTTTGCCTCAGAAGGAGGGTTATGAGTTCTTCGTGGGTCAGTGGTCCGGACACGAGCTCCACTTCACCACCCTCATCAACGTCCAGGTAAACCACCTGTGGCCTCCTTAGACGTCTCGTTCAGACCCTGAATTAACATTGTTAACTCCTCGTTTCTCTCCTGTTTGTTCAGACGCTGGGTGAGAACGCCCCCAGTCAGCTGATCCTCTACCACTACCCAGACCTGAAGGAGGAGAAGGGCATCGTGCTCATGACGGCGGAGATGGACCCCAAGTTCATAGTGAGTCCGTCCAAAAGACGACGCTGACGAGCGAATCTTCCCGGCGTTAGTGTTTTAATCGCCTCTTCTTCTTCTCCTCAGACCGTCCATCAGGCTCAGTGCTTGGCCAATCAGGTGCAGCTCTTCTACGGCACGCAGAGGCAGGAGACGTACCGACTGGTGGAGACGTTCAACCACCACCCCGCGGACTTCAGGCACATGTCGGTGATAGCGGAGCTGGAGCAGAGCGGCCTGAGCTCGGTTCCAGGCTCCGGAGGCTCGTAAGACGGACACGACGTTAGCAGGAAAGAAAGACGCTTGGATTCAGCTGCTTCTCGTTCCGCGTGTACGACGTTTAGAAAGAAGAAGCCTCTCATGAACTCTGATGACCTTTCCCTCGTCTTGTTTGGAGCCAGAGGGAAACACTACGGCCCTGTTCATGGTAAACCTCCAGAGAGACTTTGTTAGCGCTGTTGCTAACCCCCCCGTCCCCATCCAAACCACACAAATATGATGTTTAATAAATCATCTTCAAAAACTCACCTCCTTTAATGTGATGATGGAATGTATCAAATCATTCAGATTTCTTTTTCTTATGATGCAAAGACGAGTCAACGGTCTGTGTGCTTAGTAGACTCTAAAATAAGAGTTTATTAGATTTTAAATTTAAAAAGCAAAGAGAAAAAATGCTAGACAAGCAAATTTAATGTTTTGTCCTTAAATATATGAAAAAAATTAAGTCTTAATATCAACTCTCTTCTTCCTTTTAGACCACAGAAAATCATTTTTTCCAGTTTTGCTTTCCAGTTTGTCAAATACTGGTTTCATTGTGAGGCAGGACGCCGTCCTCTTAGACTAGAGCGGGACAGGATGTGCAGATGGTTTATGGTGCAGAGAGGAGAGTCTCTAAAAATCAACCAATAAATGAGAAAAATGAGACTCTACAAACGCATCTGCTGATGCTTCAGTCTGGACACGTCATGGCTGATGCTGCTCCCGGGTTCTTTGGGTGTTTCCATGTCTTTTGTACCTTCAACCATCGCTAACCAGCTTCCTGTGGGACCGTCAGGATGTCTGCAGACGATGTTGTCTTGCTGGAGGTTTAGCTGCATCGTCTCCGGGGATCGACTCACGAAGCGTCCCGTGATTTTGTCTTTGTAAACCCTTCAAACTGAAGTTTTTCTTGTCCAGCTTTGAACTTCACGGTCACTCCTCGCCTCTTATCTGAGCAGATTCTCCATCTCCAACTGTAAAGCATCCAAGTCAATGCAATAAAGTTAAAAGTAGATTTAAAAACTAAATATTTGAGTTGTAACGTGCTTCATTAAATTCCTGTTTTTGCTTTTTTGATGCGTCCACTGTGCACGTCTAAGTCGCAGCATTTGTCGTGTCTTCTCTGGAGTTTTTATTTTTATCTGAAGGCTGAAGGTGAGTCAATATTCAACCAGGTTCATGTTTTTCTTCTGTTCATGATGTTGTTGTTTGTTTTTCCTGCAGCTGCACCGTCAGAGGATGAAGGTACAAACCAGGCTCAACATCTCAAGAAGACGACCCCAGGAACCCAACAGCGTCTCTTCCCTGACCAGGACCGTCCCGTCCTCAAGCTCCTCCATGAGGTGAGAATGCGTCAGTTAGTTTTAGGTGTTTTACTGCCCCCTAGGGATCATAAATGATTACTGCAGCTTCAGAGATGAAAGCAGCTGATCAGTATTTTAATAATAATGGAAAAGATTAAAGAAATAAATTTGGAATAAAATAATAAATAAAAGTAAGAATGACTTAGAAATGGAAATATAAAGATAAATATATATATGAATAAAAATTAAAAAGATGAATAGAAAAACAAACAAACATGGAATTATAAAGAGGAATAAATAAAACCAATAAGAAAATAGTCCTTCATTTGTCTCAGCTGTATTTTCCAGAACTAATAAAGCTAACCTGAAATTTATAATTTAAAAAAAGTATTTATTTTTTATTTTTTTAGTATTAAATAATACAAATAAATGGAAAGATAAAGAAAAATAAAATAAATATATATATATATATATATAGCAATAAATAAAACATTTATTGTTAAGAGGAATACATATAAGAATAAATTATATTTCCATTTATTTGTTTTATTTACTCCTTTTAAATTTCCACATATATTTTTTTCTATTTATTCATCTTTTTATTTTCACTTATTTTTTTTATTATTCTTGCATTTATTCCTCTTTGTATTTTTATTTATTTATTCATATTTCCATTCATTTTATTTATTTTGCCTTTTATTTCTACATTAATTTCTCTTTATATTTCCATTTATTTGTTTTATTTACTCCTTTTAAATTTCCATGTTTATTTTTTTCTATTGACTCATCTTTTTATTTCCATACTTATTTGTTTAGTTATTCTTACATTTATTCCTCTTTATATTTCCACATTTATTTTTTTTATTCATTCATCTTTGCATTTTGACATTTATTTATTTTTATCTTTTTTATTTTTGATATATTAAGTGCAAGCAAGTAAAAATCGTTAATAAATTATAACTTTCAGGTTATCTTTATTAGTTCTGGAAAATACAGCCGTGACAGAAATGAAGGATCCTCCATCAATAACGTGGAAGATCAATTTGTTTTCTTAATACTTTGATGAAATTAATAATAAAAAAAAACATTATCTGCTCTAAAGATCTGTAATAATTAACCTCATATAACTTCTATTGAACAAAAACTAGGAATAAATAATAATGTGATTTCAACTTCGTACCTTAAATGCTCATCTTGTGTTGTTGTATCATAGAGTTGGAGATAAATGCACAGAGGTTCATTCTCACAGTAAATACAACATTATTGTTCATTATTCAGTTTTGTTTTATTTACACATTTAGACAAACACAGTGCAAATCCCTAAATGCAGTCATCAGGGACGGTCAGATACTGAGACAGTCAAACACACACAGACATGAAGTAGAGGAAACCACAGAGGACGTCAACTAGAATCAATTCTCTCTGACAACATGACAGCTTGACGCTTTTATTTATTTTTTAATATAAATACAGGAGACTAAACTATTATTGTGAATTGCCTCTTTTTGTCCTCTCTGGTTTTCCGTACTCGTGACTATGAACACTATGGCACAAACATCGTACACACAAACACACATGATCATTTTAAGCTGGACCAGCGTGCTACAGTTCTAGACGTATCAAAATCTTACAAAAACAATAATAATTCAAACAGTGTTAATGAGAAGGATAAATCTAACATTGAGTAACGTACAGAGGCTGGAGAATACTACGGTGGAGGCTTTGGAATAATCTATCTTAACACGTCTTCTCTCTGCATCATATTTTATAACCTCAACGTTTCATTTTCATTATTGCAACAATAAAAACGACATAATTAAACGATTTGTCACAGTGCATTAGAGATACGGAAACTAAACAGTTACAAAACTAACTTCAAGTGCTTTTAATCATCTAGAAACGATGAAGCTAAACAAACGTGTGTCTGCTGATCTGTACGATGTTGGACTTCATCCTCAAAATATAAGACACGAGAGCTTTTATCATCCTTTACATTAATGTTACACGTCGTTCTGTGTACAGTTCATGAGCCTTCATTTAGTTTAAAGTTTATAGGAATGTTTTGTTCTATTTCCACATTTAAATACTCGTCAGAGTTAAAAGCTGCAGTCCTCTGGGCGTTGTCCACCATCTATGTAAGTTGAACTAATTTACTGATACTGTCGTTGTGAAGGTATGTGTTTAAAACATGTTTGTCACAGCTACTTGTTGCAGAAAGTCTTAATAACTCCCCATCGTTGGTTTGTGTTTCACTCCATCGTCACATGTGCAGCTTAAAGAACCAGGAAGTCAGAGTTTAAGACTTTAAGGTTCAGACAGGAAGGAAACTGTAGAGAATCTAGATGTTATTTAACCTAGAATGTGTTCAGCTTCTAACTGAGCTCATGCTTCACTTTCTTCCCAGTCTGTTATACTGTCATTTTTTGTGCTTTTATTTTGTAGTATTTTCTCGTACTTGCAGTTCATGGTAAAGATGGACGTCATGATAAATTCCCCAAAAGTGAAGCCAAAGTAAACATGGTCAACATCTCCAACACTAACTGTATAAACATAGATGATGTCTTTGTGAAATCACCCAAAAGTTTCCTGAAGAACGTTTTTGAAGCTCCGGTTGTGTCTGGCTCCATTTAACTAATACAAATAAAATGAAAGCCTTAATTTAAACAAGTGAATTCAAGTAGATTTGTCATAAATAGACCCAAACTGTTTTAGTATCTGCTGTAAAGTTGGACTTTTTAACATGGAGGTCTGTGGAGATTGACTCTGTTTTGAAACCAGCCTCTAGTGGACATTTGAGGAACTGCAGCTCCACCTCAGCTTCATTTTTCAAACCAGTTTGTCTTCTCACTACTGCACAGATTTCTGAACCTTTATCTGGATGTTTGGCTTCACTTTTGTACCATGAGAGGAACTGGGAACATGTCAGCCATCTTTGTGTGCAACCGTCGGCTCCTACTGCTTCATTCTTGCAGGATAAACATCTCGTAAAAGTGTCCTACCTGCCACTGTAGGTGTGCGTCCACATAAAGACAGGCGCTAGTCAACACTGGACAAAACATACTTGTTTTTTTTTTCTGTCACAGCTTTGTGTTATCACCCACCAACACAGGCGCTCAGTCGTGGTCGTACCTCGCGGTCGTACCTCGCGGTCGTACCTCGCGGTCGTACCTCGCGGTCGTACCTCGCGGTCGTACCTCGCGGTCGTACCTCGCGCTCCACTGCTGTGATTCCCTGAGAGGTTCCTCTCCAGTCTTGTCTCAGTACATGGCCTCGGTGTCTCTGATGCTTCCAAAGGACAAACTGAAAGTGCTCCCTAGTCTCTTTGTGACGCCGCTGCCTTCCCTCTTTTTCTTCCTGTTCCAGTTCAACAAGGAGGCGGAGCTCTGGCCCTTAGCCCCGCCCAGCAGGCGCTGCCGAGCGTTTTCTTTATCGCTGACGTGGGACAGCATGATGGCCCTCCTCTCCACCTGTTAACACGCTCAGGTAAGAACACATCCATCGATAACAGCAGCTGCTAGCGTTTAAACATACACCGACTCACCTGTGTGTCGTGTGAGTGTAACGTGACCACGCTGATCTCGATCCCTCTGTCGCTGCAGCTCTTTAACATGTGGACCACCTCCCCGTGTTTGGCCCACTTACAGTCCTGTCCGTCCACTGCCACTATGTAGTCTCCTTCCCTGAGTCCTGCCTCCTGAATAACACAAGATCATTAACATCTGCGTTTTTCTGCAGATCACATTTGGCCTCTGTCTTTAAATCTTTTTCTTTTCCTATCTGTATCTGAATGAAATGTCTGTTTCCTTGTCAACGTGCAGAGTTTGTCTCACCTCTGCACATCCTCCAGGTACGACCCCGGCCACCAGGACAGGAGAGTCTCCTCTGAGTGTGAGACCCAGTCCTCCTTCTCTCCTCTGCAGGCAGATCACGCGCACCGGGCCCCATCGAGCCCTCGCGCAAAACACTGACAGGGGCCCCTGCAGCACAGAGAGAGGCGTCATCTTCAACAGACATCACAGCTTATTTTTATTTCATCTTTAGAGCTTACTTCCTGTGGCTCTTACCAGTCTCTGGAAGATGTCTGTGACTTGGACCGTAGAGAAGTTAGGTGGAGTGATGTCAGGTTTCTGGTTGGTGTGAGCTGTTAATAGAAGAATTAAAGTCATTGACTGTCACATAATGGAGATTAAATGTGTTTGATTGACTTTAATGTTGTGGCTTACACTGTATCTCTGGAGCCTCTGCGGTCTCATCAAAGTCGTCCTCTCTGTCCAGCTCTGAGTATTTGTCCAGAGAGCGTTTGTGTGTGAGGGACAGTACGTCCTGCAGGATGTCCATCTTCCTCAGGATCTTACACAGGCTGTGGACACGCATGGCCTCCTCATGTCTGATCACTGCACGCCTCAGATGAGCTTTACCTTAAGGTGAGCGCAGGAGGCGTTAAAACGTTTAGAGGGTTTCATAGTGACACAGTCTCTGCTCGTTAAAATGTCCCTGATGTTTCTGAACTCACCAAGCTTTCGTCTTTTTTCAGGATCTTGTAAAACCTGGCTGAGAGGTGTCTCTGCAGGAACGTTGACATAGAACTGAAGGAAGGCCTTCTCTGCTTCCTCATCTCCCTCCTCTGCCTCAGCAGACACTATGGGGTAACATAGAAAGTTAACATGAAGATGTATTTTTTGTGTTTCAAGTTTGTTCAAAACTTGTGTAAAGGAGATATTTAAGGACTTATTTCATTCTTTTTCAAGGACCATCAAACTCTTAGCATCATGTTTTTTTCTAATACTTAAAGTAAATGTTGATCTATAATCTCTAGTCATTATGTAATTTAGTGTTTTACTTACACATGTGGTCACAGAGTGCAACAGCAGCGTAGTAGTGTGACAGAGCACGGAAGTGTTCAAACTTGACCTGAACCATGGACGCCCATGAAAAGGGCACGTAGTCCTTCATCAGAGGCTGCGTCATGCTCTGCTGCACCAGCAGGTAAACGTCTGACACCTACAGGACGCAGGCACAAACACAGAGACGTGGTTACCACAACAGTAACGACACTAGATGAACCTGAGGCGTGTCGGCTCACCCGTGCAGCCTCTTGTGCCAGGCAGAGCTGGGAGGTGAAGAGTGTGGTGTCCTGTGTGGTGAGCGTGACGCGCTCAAACACACACTCCTGCACCTGGGCAATCATCAGCCGGACCAGCATGCACAGCGACGGGCCGCTCATGTCCAGGCTCGGAGCGTTAGAGAAGTTCTCTTTAAGGTAATTGAACGCGCCTAAACAGACACAGAGAGAAGGACATGAGTATTAGAGACGTCCCAGTCGGTATCGTGGAGTAGAGTGAGACGCTGCAGCTTTAGATTTATATGAATAAATGAAATAAGGGTCAAATGTTTGAACATAACTAAGGTGAGCAGGTTCAGATCTTTTGTGTAAAAGCATCTTTTGTTTACTTGAACAAAGCCAGTGTTCTGTTTCAGTACCTGCAGCTCGTTGAAAGGCGTCTATAGCTCTGTCTATGCCGGCGGTAGCAGAGCGATCCTGCCGGGCTCCGATCTGCGTGTAGAGAGCAGCGATGTTGAACAACACGCTTCCCTTCTCAAAGGCCAACGCGCGCTGGTACGATGGGACGCCGGTGAGAGAGTCGTACCTGGGAGATGAAGACAAGGGGAAGAAATCGTTATTACACTGCAGCCTTTGCAAATAAAAAGGGTCACGTTAACTCTATACTGTGATTGTATTGTTTTGTCAAAGCTGCATGATCTGTCCTAAATGAATCTGAGGATGTTTCTTAATAAAACTCTGCCTTTATGTTCATGTCTTGAGTGGCTACTACAGGTATAATCTGTCAGACTGACCAAATAACCACTTTATTGTTCTTAAAAAACCTGCAATTATTCACAAAATACAGTGGTTACTAAGAAAAGAGGTCAGACTTTATCTACAATTAATCATTAAACCAAAAGAGTAAAACACTTTCAGACTAAAAGGCAAACTGTTTTTTTTTTAAAAAAACAGAAAAAATCTCGTCGTAAAACCTTAAATTTAAAAACAATACCTCTAGTCTGTTTTTGGGTGAGCTGTAGAATCATTTACAGTCTATGTTCTATTGGAATCAGTAGCTATATCATTAATATTAATATTCAGAATGGGATGAAATTAATTTAAGGGACAGACAAATGAAATGGAAACTACTGACAACTAAGAAAAGCTTGTTCAGCTGCTTTTTCTTTACCATTAGTTAACGTATTCATTTGCTTTTGTTAAACCAAGGTTACCTCACTTTGTTTAACTTGATAAAACACAAATGACAATGACTTTTGCTCTCTCTCTTTCTGTGCTTGGAGGCTAGCAACAGCAGTCTGAGCAGCAATGAAACACATTTTTATTTCCTAATATTTTTTGAATAATGTAAAACACATGTCAGAGGATATACCTCAGTTTTGACCAGATATGTAGTCACTGAGTTCTGCCTCTACTGGGAGCACTTATTAAATGAAACGGTGTCCTACCAGTGGAAGTGAACACCCAGGTTCCTGTGCGCAGGGAAGAAGCGCTGGTCCAGGTAGTAGAGCTGGTTGTAGTACTCCATGAGCAGCTCCAGGCCGGCCTGGTTACGACTGGGTGTGCGCATGGCCTGGCCCGGAGAAAGAAAACATAGAAAAACAAATCCAAAGTCACAGATTTCTACCTGCTACAGGAGGTACACTCTGCCTTTTTGGTTTTGTAGGAGTTTGTATTATTTATTAACCTGTCTGAGCTCCATAAGCTCCTTGATCTCCTTGTCGTAGAGAGAGCTGTCCTCGCCGTAATGCTCACAGATGAAGTCCTGTGAGAGGAGACAGACACTGGTTCACAAAATCCTGCAAAAATCACACTACACTGACCAATCAGGTCTCTTTATTTTGACTTCTGAATGTTTATGCCATTTCATTAGTTACACTAGTGGAAATTAATGCATTCTAATATAAGAGTCCTGCACAAAGTCTTCATGAAGCTTCTGGTTTTCAGCATTTGTTTGAAATAACTAAAAAAAAAAGCTTGTTGAGTTAAGTGTGTTTTCATTTTGGTGGCTGTGGTTTGTTGTATCACTGAACTGTATTACATTAGCACCACAAACTAGATCCTCCACTTTAATCATCCAGCGAATAACAACCCTTCTGACACAGTTTCAACGTCGTCTTCTTTTCTTACAAATTTAGCATCAATGCTAAAAGAATACTTGCAAAATAAAGCAGGGTTGTTCTACTACTTTAATATTTTACTACTTAAATAAATACAAAGGATGGCGTCTTCACCTGGATAGTTACTGTGAAATCCACCTCTTTGGTTTCTTTTAGACCCAGTGGGATCATGGGAACGTTGACGGTCTCACTGTGGAAACAGAAATAAATACTGTATGTATGTATGGGTCCATGTGTGTAATCTTTCACATGAGTAAACACTCAAATACACGTGAAGGGCATGTTTTAACTGATCAAGTCAGCACTGCCATCTGGTAGTCTTAAACCCAGCAGGCACTCCGCTCAGGGCTTCATCCTGCTAATAAGCAAGGATAAAGCCAGGTATTAACCCCTCACAGTCCGACTCCCCCCCACAGTCACCCATTCACAATCACCACAAATGTGGACACCATGTCCATGACACTAAGCAGTGGATTTATCTCTGCCATGACCTGGGGCTGCAGAGGAAACGCTGTTACGGACTACAAGTTCATAGCTCTACACTCTCATTTACATAATTCTCTAGCTGTTTATAATAACCTTCACACCTAATTGCAATTTAAAAGGACAGCTCATTTTTTTTCTTCATAACTGTATGAGCTACTTATTCTTCAGTAAATAGTGGTACGCAAACAGGAGTACCAGCACAGAACAGGGTCTGCATCAAAATGTAATCTAGCCATCAAATACAAATCAATCTCAGTTTAATTGTATGAAATATTTATAACATTATCACAGCTTAACGTCCCCCCCACAGACAGCTTTCTTCCATCAGGTAACTAAAGCCATTAGAATCTCTCTCTCTCTCTCTCTCTTAAACCTCTCAAGACTACACTGAGCAAACACAGGAGCTGCTCATTTACCTCTCTGTAGCTTTGCTTTTTTTAACCCATTAATTAAAAGCCATTAATACACCAGAGTAACAAGCAGTAACAGAGCAGAGACAAAAAAAAACTGATCGAGACAACAGTAAACCAGCAACATCATGCTCTGCCAATTAAAATGATTTATATTTTTGTTTGATAGATTTGAAGAGAGAACCAACAACCTTTAGTCTGTGATTAAAACCACTGCTGAAGGTTATTTACATTTACTTACAGCAAAACATTAATGTAAATTAAGTCTCTATGTGCAGAAACAATCTGCTTACAACAAAATTATAATTTAGTAAAGAGAATAATCATTATTTAAGTTCTAAAACATGAACTGGTCCTCACACAGATAGGAGTGCAGGAGCACTTACACCCGGGGCACAATGGGGAAGCAAACATACAACAGAGCCTTGTTTTCACTAATTATAATTCTCATTAGGCTAATGAGTGTGGCCAGGAATGCGTGGGACAAATAATAACTGGACCATGATTTATGTGTGTGTGAGAGCCGTCTACCTGTCTGTCTGGTAGACCTCCATGTTGCTGTTGAGCTCCTCCAGTTCTTCTTTGAGCAGCTGCAGGTTGGAGTTGACGAAGCTGAGCTCCATGGCCACCGTCTCCTTTACCTTGTTGTTGGTCGTAGCCCTGCAAAATAAAAACACACATGTACACATGATCTCGTCCTTCATACAACACGCCACAGAGTGACAATAACAAGCCTCCATTTCCTATGTGACAGGGCAATTTCTTCAGAAGATGAATTGGATTTCCTGCCTGTGTGACGACCCCCTAAACCACAACAAATATGAAATATAACGTGTGTAGTCAGGCCGAGAATCTGCTGTAAACAAAGCGCAGCATCATAATCAATATGCAGTTCCTTTGGATATACAGTAAGGAATTTTGGCCATGCAAAGTGTGCAGGGCCCAAGTTAAAGTTATCTCAGCTTAGAGGCGATGACCAATGGGAGCAACCGATGTCCATTCATGAACCCATCATCTGAAAACTCAAAGTAACTCAGTTTGAGCTGATGTCAAACAACAAAGTAGTTTCTAATCTCATCTGAGAGGCCACGAGATTTACGATAGCAAAATTTAATTCTGCTATAAATATTAGCTAGCTGCTAAGCTGCTTTGTAACACAGCCTGGCATCACAAATTAAACAACAGAGCTAAAAACTGACGGCAGGTGGATGTAAGCGAGTCATTCACTCAGAGATTCCCTTTACAAAGAGCATGTCTGTCTTTAATTTATGCAGCCCTCTCCTCCACCCTCTCCTCCATCATCTGCTGTTCATTCAGCCTAAGACTCTATTCTCCTCCTCCAAACTCAGGGGGGGAGGATCTTAGTGCCGAGTAAAGCCAGCTCACACTGCTGCCAGGGTTAACAACACAACGTTCCAGGAAATCTGAGGAGTCACTGGGTTGCCATGGCGACTGATGATATACACTTAGCTGGAAAAGAGGTACAAGAAATTCCCCTAATTACTGAGCAAACATGGCTCGACGATAAGACAACACTGAGGTGCGTCCGTGCTGGGACAAGACGATGGAAATAAATCATCATTAACTGGCACGAATGAGGGAGCAGCTTTAATACAATAATATTTTAAACATGACGGCATCATCCTGGAAGACTTTTCAACATTTCAAGTCTCTTATTTTCATTGGCTAGGAAGCTAGAAAGAGCTGCTATTAGCTGGGGAAGAGTTACTGTATTTTGAATTTATCCAATAAATATCATCAGTGACAACAACAATAAACTCATGTCAACCCAGTTTTAAGTTTGTCTTTACTCAACTATAAGATCAGAACGCAGAACTGTTTGGATGTGACTTTAAACCTTTTCTAAATAAATAGTAAGAAGAACTGTTGTAAATGAGAAGAGTTCTCTAGATAGATATTGTACATGTCAACATGAAGTTTATTTAAATGTTAAACTGATTTTAAAAAGGTCAGCATGATAAATATGATTACTCACTGAGCTTGTGTTGCAATAGAAAAGACAGGAGCGCTTGTTATCCTCTAAATGAAGTCGTCAACTCTCAGGATAACAGGGAGGAGACAGATACAGACCAAATCTCAAACAGTTGAAGAATTAATTTAATAAACTGTCCCTGGTTTTATGTAATTGTTAACTTTATACCTTTGGATTTTGGACATGAGCAAAGCAGACATAAGATCTGAAGACATCCCTTTGAACTGTTTTTATTTTATCATGTGATTCTTGACTGAACACGGGTCAAACATGCAACTGAAGCTCACACTTTTCAGCTCCTCTTAAATAATCTTAATCTGTCCAGTTAGACCATAACCTCTCTCTTCATCTGTCCCTCTCCCAGTCTCTCTCTCACACACACCCACACACACACACACACACACATCTAGGATCAGGCCAAGGGCAATCTGATAAGTCAGCTTTAAATGGGCTGCCAAATATCCCCTTCACACACACCCACTTGCACGCAGCACACACTGCAGCTTTTAAGGGGAAAGCGGGTCATTCTTACTCATGATATGAAGCATCAGAAAAGCAGAGGAGTTTTTGGAGTAAGTTACAGTATTTTTATAATACCTTTATTAACTTAAATTATCTGCAGCACTCATCGTGATGTCTTCATCAGGCGGCCACACACACCGATGTGTTACAACCCCTCATTCAGCTGTAATCAACCCCCGCACCCACACCACGATCCTTTTCTTTTCCACAACAGTGTCACAGTGAGTGAAGTGGAAAAAGAAAAGCTGGAGGTTTTGTGACTATCCCAGTTGACCGGAAAGGGGGAGGACAGGAGGGGAAAAAAAAAAAGGTCTGACAGTGCCAGACAAATAAATAGAGGGGGGGGATGAGCTTGCCGGTGCTCCGTCGCATGGGAACAGGACGGAGGCGGACACAAAGCTGCTGATTACAGGCCGGTAGGCTGTGTGGGGGTCCTCTTTGTCTCTGTAACCGAGCGTCCCCAATAGAAAAGGCAGGAGCGCTTGTTTTACTTCCCCTTAACTGAGTCATCACCTTTTATGATTAACTGTTTGAAGCAGGCCAAAAAAACTGAGATATGGAGAACGATGCAAAAGATAAAATATCCACCTGTTGAACATGAAATGATAACTTAAAAGACTTTTAATTATGAATTCAGTTTATGGTTTTACTTTTCTTATCAAAAGTCCAACTCACAAAGATTTTAGGTTCACTATCACATAAGACAAAGACAACTCACAAGTTAAAAATGATCACATTAAGCTCTAGGTTTACATAATAGTCTTGGATTGTGGAAAATTAGCGAGACAAAAACATTGATCTGAAGATGTCACTTTGGATTTCTTTCTGGAATAAGACACAGACTAAACTAATTAGTACCTATATCATCCCTCCATCCCTGAGAATGATTGTGGTGAAATTTAATCAGCTGTAGCTAAAAGTCCTGGGATAAAAGTGAGTTTGTGTTAAATGAAAGGCACCGTTTCTTTCTGAGTTGATCTTATTAGATTGTGACATGGCACCACTTAGGAGGCAGAAGTAGCTCCTTGCTTTAATTAAGAGCCTCCTCCTCCTCATCCTCCTCTTCCTCCCCCTCCTCCTCCTCCTCCTCCTTCTTTCACTCCCAAATTGAATCTTTATGAGTAAGGTTAGCGGCAGCGAGTTCCCTGCAACTGTGTTATCAGAGAGTAGTGCACAGTGGGCTATTCAAGCTGTAAACTCAAAACTGCCACAACAAAAGAGGAGACCAAAATGTATGCACATATATTAAATGTATAGTCCCAGGCTCTGTACTAGTTTATTTCTGAGAGGGTAATAAACATGCACAGGCTGAGGATTAGCTGAGCAGAGAGGGAAAGAGACAGGGAGAGAAGCTGGATAATAGATGACGCTAATGTTCTCAGAGAGAATACTTTGATGTGCTGCCACCTTTTCTTTTTCTTAATTCCCTAATTCTCACCATAAATCAAACTCTCAGGTGTTGCATGAATGACAGCCGGGATGTTGGTGTTAACACTGCCAGATTATACAACGCAGACAAAACATGGTTAAAAGTAGGCACATAAACACGCATGTTCACGCACAGCGAACACAAACAGAGCCGTAAAACTGGGTGGTGCTGGTGTGTGTGTCTTTAGGAGGGGAGTGACCTCTGACCTTTTCCCATCACTGGACTGCACCACAAATGTGACAGGGCCAACAAGTCAACAAAGAGCAACCGACACAGATGAGACCAGAAAAGAGGTTTCTCTCTACACCTAAAGTGGTGATGTGGCAGGCAAAGAGCTGCAAACATTTACCTCAAGGAAATACAGCCCAGAACTAGTAATAGCATATTCACGATACTCACCATGCTGATAGCGAGCTTGAAGGTAATATAACAACGCAACTTATTTCAACATGTTTCAACCAAGAAAACAGGAAAGCATTTTCACTACAAACTTCCAGGGCAGTGATCTAAGCTCATCACTGCAGCTCACCTGAACAGGTTCTCTGCTCCGGCCCTCATTCTCATCTCCTTGTTGATCTGCTGGTTGATGCGAGCTCTTCGATGCTGCAGTTTACTGCGCTGAGTCAGGGCGAAAGGATCACAACCCTGCTGGGAGAACAAGGAAATAACAGAAGCAAAGGAACTGATTTAGGGTGATTATGCAGCAGAAAATTGGACCAAGATATTTTTTTTCTTTCTCCAGCAACTATGGTATGAAGTATAGGTGGGTTTTGCACACATTTGGGTCATACTGGTAATTATCATAATGCATTAACTTAAAGTTTAACCAGTAGTAACATAAAACGAGTTTGGTGGCAGAAGGATGCTGCCTGGATGGAGATCTGATTTGAGAGGGTTGGTGTAAATGATTGATTTTGAGTTCAGTAGAAAAATATTAGCTCCTAATAACCATGTAAAACTTTGATCCAATGGATGAAGAATAGAACTGGACAAAACTGGAATTGATGTGACTCTATCTTCCACTGAATAAATTCAATATTTTCAATAAAGCTGAGGAAAATAAACTTCTTCTTCTGTTATATTTTCAGCAGATCTGACAGTAGACAGTGAGCGGTACCACTTTGTTTTGGGGCATATAAACACATATATCCGCTCAGATCATCTTATTTTGCGTCCCTGTAAACAGTTAGAATCTCTGACTATGTTTACATGGATGATATATAAAGGAAGATGCACCGAAACTGAAGAGCATCATGGATTTTTAACTTTGTAAGAGAGCGATTTTACAGAAGAATCATATGCTTAACAAGATGTGGTGATATGTCAGAGCCGTGTATCTCTGTTAAGATTTAACAGCCTCTTAAGCTTCACTTCAACAGGCAGTTTGCCAACAACACCTCCCCACAGCGTACTGTTAAACATCTGCTCACTGAAATCAGCATAATGCATCACAGCTTCAACACTTAAAGGTAAACAGATGTACACTTTCATGACAGATGCAGGGGTCGTACTGTAAACATGCTGAATACTCCCCTTCCTTATCCCCATAGCTCCCTTCCATCACCTCCTCTACCCGTCTCCCAGCCATACTGTTCACTTTATGTACATTTCTGGGCTTTTTCTCACACTCTTTCTGCCTTTATCTTTCACGTTCCCTCTCACCCAGTTAAGGTGTTTGTTTGGCATGCTCGCGTCAAGTAATCTCCAGAGTGCCTGTGTGGATTAGGCTTCTGGCCGAGCTCCCACCTCTGCTCTACCATCAGAAGGATGGAGGCAGTTCGACATCTGTGCAGGTAAAATCTAAATCCAGGTGACTTCACATCTGAACACTTATCCAGCAAAACTGATCAGAGTTTACTTTAAGTGTCGAGCCTCGGTGATTCAATCCAGAAATATTCCCACAGGTGAACAGACAGCCCCATTCATAAGACCTGTGTACAAATGGTGCAAAGGTGCAAAGTATAAGATGATTGAAAGCCCTGTCGACCCGAATGACAAAAATACTGTGTTGTGCTTTATGTTCTGCTGTTTTAAGATACTCACCTGTGAGATTTCTGCTGCTATCCAAAAACAAAAGCAGGTGAAAGAACTTTAATTTATAACTTCATGCTAAAAAAAAAAAACACATTTGTGAAGCTTCAAAGTCGTCCAGCAGAGGGTACATCCAATAAATAGTAGCTAAAAAAGCTAAAACTAAGGTAACTCTTAAATACTGTTGAAGACATTTCCTCCAAGTAGCTTCTTCGGTTCTAAATGACTGGTGCAAAGTTTTAATAAAGAACATCTGTGGGTGGAGTCCACATCACATTTGTGGAAGTAAAGTCAGCAATTTGTGAAGATGCACAGCGCATATTCATCAGCCCACACAAATGAAATAACACTTCTTAAACTTGTAAAATCGGGACGATAAGCAAGCTGCCTGTCAATCAATCAATCAGTCTTTATTTGAAAGACCTCATATCAATTCATCAACTCCTGGGATTGACTTTTTATTAAAAATACCTTTACCTACATCCTCTCTCGTTAGGACTCCCATTGCAAAGACATTAGTCCACGTGTGAGTGAGATCCAAAACAAGACAGAGGTGCCAACTCCGAAAGCAGAGGCCTGAAAGCTGATTGGATTTAAAAAAGTATGACGACAGAGAAGAGCTGCACAAAAGCAAACCAAAACAAATAATGTGAAGTTTGTGATTTCTGTTGCTACCTAAACTCAAAGCAGGTGAATAAAATATCATTTATGAAGCTCACATAAAAAAATATTTATAAAATTCAACTTTATTAAACCTTTCCAGACAAGAGAGAAGCATGCCATTCTAATCAAATGTCCACAACGTGTTTGCAGGTATCATAAGTACAATTAGCATTGTGCTTTAGAGAAAATACACAAGATATCTACGTCAAATGTTTAAATAATTCACCTCCATCACGCTTCAGGTGATCAAGTTGAGGCCAATGTGACAAAACACAGGCAAACACATCTAACAACACCAGACAGAGAGACAAATAATATAAATAACGTGACGTCTGCCATTACAAAAATACAAAATCCAACATTAGCAGATCATTTCAGATGAAGCCAGAATATGTCATGTTAATCAAAGAGTCCACAACATGTTTATGAGTATCTTAAGTAGAGTTATCGTTATCCCTTTGAGGAAATATATGAGATATCATTGTCGACCTAACCAAAAGAAAAAGAAGACTTCCTAAACGCGTGAGCCCTGGATGATAAGGAAACAAACTGACAAGCCTGTTCCAGCCTTCGTCAAAATATTGTTCTGATATCTAAACTCCACCATCTGTACTTAGATTGTGTTTGGATGTTCAGTCCTAATACACCTAATAACAGCAGAGAGGGATAAGAATGATATAAATAATCTGAAGTCTGAGAAGAGTACGTTGAGATTATGAGAAAATACACAAGATATCTTTGACGACTGACATAGAAGAGGGTTTTATGCACACTTCAGCAACGCAAAGTGGAAAAACCAAAGCATCTACATCGCACTACTTATTTTAACCCCATTATCTGTATCATGTTGACCAGCTTTGTTTTGATGTGCTCAGTCCACATTTATCTTTTAAAGTTCAGCGTTACTTTATTATGTTAAAGGTCCAGATTATCACCATTTTCTTGTTTATTTACTATTGTTTAAAGCTGGAGCATCTGCATTATGGTTAACATGAGTTCTTCTTGTAATTTAAGTGTTTTTTTCTGGGGGATAAATTAAAGTGTGTGTGGTTAGTTGATTTAACTTTCCCCTCATGTTTACAGTGTGTAAGAGTTGGCGTGTCCCACCTTTCGGATGCTCCCACCGTGGCTGCCATCTGCGGGTAACGTTAAGGGCATATCCTCCTCGTCGTCCGAAGCTCCGTCTGACAGGGACATCTCAAACTCTCTGTGGACATTAGTACCAACTTTATTAGCACCCACAAGTCTTAGCCGTACTTGTCGCAGGCCGCGGTGTACTTTAAACACAGCCCTCAGCCGTTAGACGTTATTAAATAAACGGCTGTCAACAACATTTTAACTGAAACCGCTCGTTCACTTTAGCTAACCACTTGCCTTGTCGCAGGTTCCTCCATCGTGAAGAGACGACCCCGGCGGCCAAAAAGTGCCTACATGTCTCCAAACTTGTTCGCCAACTTCAAAAAAACATAAAACCTCAAGAGAAATCCAGCAGCAGATTAACTTTTCCCACTCCTGAAGACAACTCCGTGATAGATACCACCTCCTCCGCTCGCTACGTTTTTTTCTTTCTGACTAGAGTGCGCTGCAGCTGCAAGAGCTTATTCTCAAAGGCGGGCCGCGAATGGAGACGCTAGCCAATCAGGTTGCAGTAATTGTGAGTGACAGCAAATGTAACAAATCAAACGGAGGTTGTGGAGCGAACACAACCAGCGCGGACCAATCGGCTGAGTCGAATAGCTCACGGCGTCCCCCTGCTTAGCGGGCCGTTGCTGTGGTAACGCAAGGGTTGTGGCTCGCGTGTGTGTCCGAAAAGATTGGAGAAGCTCCGCCTCTCAGCGGAACCCAAAACATGAATATTAATGAGGCTTATTGAATAATATAATTTTATTACTATTATTATGTTTGATGAAAATAGCATTTTACTATTTACTATTTTTTGTTTTATTTTTGAATGCCTTTTTAAACTTGCAGTCATTTTAATTTTATCAGACTGAATTTAAAACTTAAACTTTTTTATTTTTTATTAATTTTATTTTATATTATTGTGTATAGTATATTATTTTAACACCCCGGACTCGTTTAATTACTATTTATTAATTTACTTTTAAAGCAAATACTTCCTCCTTCGTCTTGGTTGCTACGTGTGTTTTTCTAAGACTAGGTAAATTAATTTATAATGTTTTATCTCTCTTTTTTTTTAAAAAATGCAGTGAAGTAAAATAACCACCAATTTACCACTTATATTTGGTGAACTAGAGGAAATCAACAAACACATTTCCTTATATTGTTTTAGATCTAGATATTTCTGCATTCTACTCTTTGGTCACTTGGGGGCAGTTTTGGTTCTTTTACTGAGCCAATGAAATATCTGGGTTGAACCATCTTTTCTATGTTTATATAAATTAACTTTGTTTTTCACAGTGAATGTGCAAGATGTGAAAAAAAGTCTTGAATTGCTGTTGAATGTTTGGCTTCTTGTGTTATACTTTTAGACAGTTTAAGCGGTGACTGATTGAACAATTTTAAATTGAAGCACATATAGTCCCACATAGACAAACATAAATCAAGATCAGTGCTTGCTTGAAATCGGTTTTTGTGGTTTAACCATTCAGGTTTTGCCAATCGTGTCCTTCCTGTCAATACGTTTCTCCTGCTGCTGCTGCTGCTGCTGCTCAGGTGTCATTACAGTTGGATCTTACTTAAAGCATAGATTTGCGTATCTATGACAGATGTATGTTTATCTCCTTCCTCCTATCCTCTCTCTTCTCTCTCTTTTTCTATCTCTACCTAGCCGACCTCAGGCAGACGGGTTCCTCCATATGAGCTGAAGGTTCTGCTCAAAGCTTCCTCCTGTTAAAAGAGAATTTCTTTCTTGCCACTGTCACCTTCAGGTTTCCTCTGGCTGTTTCAGATCAGGTTTTGTAAAGCATCATGAGACAATTTGCATTGTTATTGAGATTATACAAATAAAACTGACTTGAATGAACTGCACTGCTGCAACCCTCCAGTCTCTGGTCCAGATCCAGTCCTCATCCCATGCAGAGCTCCATTTTTATCCTCCCACCAAATCTCTGACATCTCTGTTGGGTCTAACCACCAAAGACTTTCACACTTCTATCAGTGAAATCTTCATGGTTCACTCTCATGATTTAAATGTTTATCATTCAGAGACTCATATGATTTTTGTGTTCACTGCAAAAGATGTGAAATACCTGCTCCTTCCTAAAGAGATGTGTCATTACCAGAGCAGCTGCTTGAGAACAAACTGAATGAATGAATGATAACACAGAGGCGTGCTCAGTCCTGTCTGTGGAGGCTGGAAGCGCTCGCTGAATAGCAGGACCGGTGAGGCAAGGTGACAGCTCTCGGGACGAGGCTGCAGAGGTGACAGCAGGTCACGCCGGGCGAGGAAGGGGGACCATTTCTGCAGCAGATGGTTACCTGTGCGGGCGGAGGGGCTGGCCATCCTCGCTGCCCTTTCATTAGCTCCGTGTCACGCACTTCTTTGACGTGGGAGGCCTCTGACAGACAGCAGCTCTGCTCTGCTCTGCGTCACGGGCAGAAAGCTGGAGTTTGTCCTCAGAATCCAGGAGGGCAGAAACACTTCAGCCTGAGCTCCAGGTGCTTGAGGGGGATGAAAGATTTAGGCCGGGGCTGGTCGTGATGTGTGAGCTGTCGAATTAGGTACATCCTCTGCTGCAGAGTCAGCTGTTTTAATCTTGTAATGAAATCTGAATGAGCCATTAACTGATTCTAATCATTCCAGGTTTAAGTGTTAGATATATTTATACTTCTCTGAGTAATATATTCCAGCGGCGTTAATCTGGACAGAAGTGTATCCTCCGTGTTGTCCGTTTAGAAGACATTAAAACCAAAATTTTGATGCCAAAAGGTTTCTGCTTCTTTAAAGTGTGTTAAGTGCGTTTTTGAAGTAATTGTAAAATGCCCTCGTTGGCATTTCCACGGCATCTTCACGGCAAGGTGGCGTTAGAGTTCAGCAGGAAAACCAAACTGCAGCAAACAACATCTTCACGGCCGTGTTCCTCCAGTTCCATCCGTGAATTATGTGGTTTAATGACAAAGCTAAGCAGCCGTGAGGTTCCTGTTGAGTTTGAATTTCCAATCAAGTTCAAATAAATAGCACTTTAATTAATAACTGCAATCTAACAAAGGTAAAGAGCAAATATTTACCATATATGGTGTTGTAATTGGGATCAAGTAAACATCTGGGGCCTCATGTACGAAGAGTTGCGTAGATTTCCTTCTAAATCGTGATGTAAACTCGGATTTAGAAGCATTTCAAAGCACATTTCCTTTGTTCATCCCAATCCAGGGTACTTAACTCCTCCCTGCCCACGCCTCTTTTAAATATGCATTAAATTATATTTAAATTGACCCTGCACCTCAGATTCTCCTCTCTGCACCATCAGAAAACATAAGAATGAGTCAGACGGGAAAGAAGAAGAAGTTGACAGAAAGTGAATTGGAGACGCTGCTCACTGGAGTGGAGATGCTCATAAATGTCTCTTTGTCACGCTGCCACAATGTTTACTTGCATTTGTTCATCACGTATGATCTGTACACTGATGAATGAAAATGTTTCCTGTTGACATTTACTAATTCATGCCATGGTGCTTTTCTATCAATGTGTGTGCAGTCCATAGCTCTGATTCCATTCAGAAACTGTCTCTGGCTGCAGATTGCTCTTTAATGTTGACCTGTTCAGATGCATTGTGGGAATCTGATCTACCTGGCTGACATGAGGAGAACTCCGTCCCACACGGCTTGCATGGCTCTGCTCAGGGTCGACTGGCTCAGTCCCGATCGGTCGGAGTAATAGTTTTCACATTGATGACAGTTTCCCAGCATCACCTCTAAGTGTCAAAGCCAAAGGATCCACATCTGTAGAATCCTACGTACGCCAGCCACGTCGTTGGCGTTGGCACGGACAGAGTTCACGGACATTTCACTCGTCAGATCCACACACACACTGTGGATCTGACGTTTGAATTCAGAAGATAATCTAGATTATTTCTGCACTAAACCAACGGTGAATTAACATCTTATTCCTCATTGCTAGTTGTCTTGATTACAGTGATGTCCTTCAGTGTTTCCTTGATGATTCTAATCATGATTTAATAGCTGTACTCTGATTGTTGGTATTTTTGATTCCTTTCCATTAAACTAATCTACTATGACCAAGCAATTTCCCTTGTGGATGATTAATCTACATTTTGCAGATTATTCTGGATTGCTCTTTTGTCTGCGCTCACCTTTAGATTTTACTGAACTTTAATATTTCAGTCTGGTTTCCTTGACGTGTGAGTGTCCTGCTGTCTGGGTCCTACCTCTTCTCTGCCGGGCCAATCAGATCATTTGGGGGCGGGGCTTTATGTGCCATGGAGTTGAATTTGTTCACAACAAAACAGCTGGAGAGCAAACCGAGCTGTTTTCCAGTCGACTGCCACGTCAGCTGTAAAAGATACCGAATGCAAAACGATGAAGAGCGATGCAGACATTTATGGAGAATACTTTAATCACTTTCTGTCACGTACCACGTTGCTCTGATTGGTTGAGGGTCTGTCCAGCTGCGTGCAGAGGTGTAAAGGAATGAAATCCCCAAAAGAGAGTAACTGACCAGCTTGGTTTTTATTTAAATAGCAAAAACATGCACATAACCAGGGGCTGAAAAATAATAAGCAAGTGATTAAAAAGCACCATTTAATCCATGAGTATTTATTCAATGATTTGAACAGAATACAGTGATTGATTTAAAAAAAAAAAGCCTTTACACATCAATCAATCACTGCTGCAGAGTTAAACACCATTTCACGGTGTCGCCCTTAAAACTGATGCCCTGCCACTTCTCTGCCGTCTATAAGTGTGAGACAAATAATCATTCAGAACATGCTCTTCCTCTCCAGCTTATTGTCCCAAACGCACAGGAAAGTCCGTCCCATTAGCTCTGAGTCGGCGGCAGAACGTAGCCCTTAGCGGTGAGGTAATCATAAGGTAAACACTTTGACAAAAGCCTTTTCACGTGACGGGTTAAACATTAAAAAGGTGGAGAAATAAAGGTTTTTATTTTTTTTTGCTTCGGAAGAGTGAAAAGTGACGATGTCTTTCACTCTGTCGTGTTAATTTTTTTTTTGCGTTCAGGTGTAATCACAGCTCTTAAAGGTGCACTTCTTCACATCACAACATGAAACTATTTTTTTTTTTTTGCCTCCAGTAATTACAGATTATTACACAGAGATGTCAGACAGAGGTGTCATTTAAGGTGCTTTGTACAAATTCCATAAAAATTACAGAAAAACTAATAAACATCTAAGCCTGGAGGACATTTAACTGCTCATAACTATTCTCATGAAGGTGGAGTGTTAAACTCTGCTACCGGCAATATTACACTAAGCACTGACCAATGTGTGTTTTAATATTTAAGGTGATTAAATACTGTTTACAGCGAACTGCATGTCATATTTTCACATTAAAAGCTTCAGGGATCACTTTAAACGGGGTCAGCGCCATCAGGACGCCTTCCAGTCGTCTCAGCATCTGAGTCCCTCCTGCGCCAACAGTAACACGGGTGTCACAGCTCACCCTGCAGGTGAGGAACCAGTGGACACGGCTTCAATCCACGACAGACTTTTAAATCCACGTTTGCCAAGAAAAGCAAGCTCGTTTCGCTGCTTCGTTTCTCTCAGGGAAGGTCGACGGCCTGGGGTGAGGGGCGGTGCTCGCGGTTAGGTCCCAGAGTGAGTGTCCGGGGGTCGCTGCTGCTGGAGCGCCGTCTCGTCCACGGTGACCACGATCTCCTCCGCTCGGCTGGCGCCCAGGCAGTTGGTGTGGTTCAGGGAGATGTAGCTCATCTCCAGCAGCCGCGGCCTCTCGCCCAGCTCGGTCGTCTCGTTCGTGATGCAGTTGATCTCGGTCTTGTTGCGGCCACTGACTCGACGAGAGCCAAAGGTCCAGTCTGAGGAGAGACTGGGCGTTAATCAGCAGAAGGAAACAGCTGCAACTAGAACTATTTTAATAGATAGATATAGATAGACAACTTTATTGATCCCTTTGGGAGGTTCCCGCAGGGAAATTCACAAAGGAAGGTAATCCTTACAGGATAATAACTATATTTGTGTTTTAAATTTTTGTTTTAGCCTCACTCTGAAGCCCTTTTATTCTTAGTGTTTCCATGAACAGCTGTATACTCTACATTCCCTGCAGCAAACAGAAATAACATCCATTTTTTCCCTGTTTAAAACATTTGACATTTGACATAAGACATGCAAAATAACAAGCTGCACACATCTTATGGTGGAGCATTAACATCAATGAGAGAGAGGCCTTTAGCTGCTTAGAAGTTCCCCTGGGTTCCTCTGGTTCCTCTCAGACTATCATGGAGTGATCTTTGTTGGTGGACCACTCCTGTCGTCTTCAATCTGTCTGACTGTGGATTATTTGTGGCTTCCAAACTCTTTAGAGATGCTTCTGGAACCTTTTCCAGCCTGATGAGCAACAACAACTCTTTCTCTGAGCTCTGAGACAAAGCTCCTTTGTCCACAAACATCAGACTGAGACAATGAAACTAAACCAGGACCTGAACCACACCTGAGTCTCATTACACTGATGGAGACACTAATGAACACATGGACTCTGATTGGACCTGGAAATTAATTTGTAATCCAAGATGTTCACCTCTCTAATATGTAATATTGGTTCATTTTCTTGTACAAACAAATACACAAGCATGGTACTTGGATTCATCACCTGCCCTGTGATCACATCTTAGAACATATTCTTCTTTCCTTCCATCCTTGTTTGATCTAACACCATGGAATCCTTTACTTTTGATCTACATTCTTTCTACTTTCCGGATTTCGACTTCCTCTTTAAACCTTAAAGTAAAGTTACTGACTCCAGTTTCATTGCCAGGCCTTCACGCACGAAGCCTCCAAGGAGCGGAGCCACAAAGTGCGACCGGCTACGCTCTGAAAACGTCCACGCTTGCGGCAAAAAAACAAACAAGCCGCGTCTCCAGAAGAACACGCAGAGTACAAGGCCACAAAACTTCATCTGTCTGATGGAGAGCGATGATGTGTTCGGCCTCTGTAATTCCATTAGAGGCAAAGCACCATAAAATTGTTTCTGGGGGTAGACGTCCGGTGAACGGCGCCTCCCGTCATGTGCGGTGGAGCTTTTTGAACTGGGACACATCAATCACCGTCGTGTCAGATGAGGAGATTGAGGATGACGGTGGAGAGTGTGAAGAGCAGACGGAAGGCGGGACGGGATTCCTCAGACCAGAGAGTCCCCTCTTAAATGGTGCGTTCAAGGTCCCGTCTTAAATGGTGCGTTCAAGGTCCCGTCTTAAATGGTTCATTCAAGGCTACGATGCAGAATTAAACTAAAGTGAGAAAATTTATTGTCAATTTAAAAATATCAGGATTAACCTTAAACCTGTTTTTACTTTCTTGTTTGCAGAAACATATTGTAATTTTAGGTGTAAATTTGTGCAGTTTGATTGCTGTTTTCACATCCGCACAGCCCCAGGGAGTAAAACATTCATTAGACTAAGGAGTTAATGACAATTCAGGGCAGTAACGTTTTGTTTTACAGTGAAACTTAATTTAAGGCTTAAGGGAAATCGAGTATGTCGTAAAACAGGCTGGTTAATGTCTGTGTGCTGCAGCGATTAAAGGGTTTAAATACAAGGAAGCAGTGCTAATTAACAACACTGATGGGGGCTTTAATAATTAAAGTGGTGCCACGTTAAAGTCGGGAAAGAGTGGCGGACTATTCGCACACGTCTCTTGTGAGATTTCTGCAGCTTGTTTGAGTGGGTTCACTGTAAATCACATGTTATTCGGTGCATGTTGCAGTGATGCCTCAGGTGACTCGTTCAGTGGGTAAATATACATTGCACAGAAAATTTGGTTAGGTTGTGAGTGCAATACCATCATTAACCACTAGATGGCTTTGCACGTAAAAAAAAAAAATACAAATTTTAGTTGCAGCACTAGAGAGCAGTGGACCTGGTGTTGATAATGTGACATGAATTCACACATTTACCACTGCACTAAGGCCCCATCCACACGTATCAAAACCATCTTCTCCGTTTTCCCTGGCCTCGTTTCAAGAATATCTGCGTCCACACGGATCCGTCTCAACGCGACTCAAAACGCTACTTCATACTCCAGGCCTATAGGTGGCGCTGTTTCAGTTTCAGAAATTCACCAAAAACAGAGAGGAAGAGGTGGAGCATGCGCATAAAGCTTGAGCGCTGTTTACAAATCGGCTTTATAAGAAACCAAACTCAAGGAGAAATGATATTTAGCCCTAGTAACCATAATAGGCTCAATATCTTCTCCAGCAGGAACACGAGCATGTAGTCCACCATTGTTGTTGATGTTGTTATGAGACGTCTAACGGGATATAAGAGGTGGAAGACTGCTCCAGGGGTGTGGCCATGACATCATTGAAACGCTCGTATGCTCAAGAGCTGCGTTTGCACATTTTTTCACCCTGGGACCAGGTTTCAGAAAAATGCGTTTTAGGGCGATGAGTTTACAGGATTCATGTGGACGATCGGACAAAACGACGCAAAACATCTGCGTTTACACCAGAAATCGTCTCCGTGTGGACGGCCCCTAAATGATGTCCGCTCCTTGAAATCAGAGTTAAAGCTAGTTAAAACTAGTTCCCTTCGATGTGGAAAGCGTGGCCGGTGCTCCTGCGTTACACAGGAACATTAGCTAACTGGCTGCTCCAGTGATGGAAGATAAGCAGCTTTACTTTTGCTTTTGACGAAAGCACCTTAGTATGAGGCCTTCAGGAAACCATAGCTTAAAAAAAATCCTTAATAGGAGAGATATGAGCATCTATGAGAACAGTCTGTGTGATCTGCAGTCTTGAGATCGCCTGGCAGTCGGGATTGGACGCTGATTCGACAATGTTCACAGACGCAAAGACAAAATGTCTAACTAGCAAAAAACCTGAGTGGAATTTGATGTTTCCCCAGCGGAGAATCGTTTTATTTTTAAATGAACGTGGATCTTAATCTCAGTTGTGATGAAGACAGTTCATCAGCCGTTATCTCACGCAACTGAACAGGAAAACTGGATGCACACATCTATATATAGGCGGCAGCAGGAAACCAGCTCGTAAAATGTCCTCATAATAAAATGTGCTCATAATTTCACCTAACCCTCCTGTAAAATAAATGCTCTCTACATCTACCACCATGCACGGTCTCTGTCAGTTTTTTTCTTCACACTGCAACAATCGTTCTTTAGCTTTTAGACGTCAGCAGAGAGAAGCAGCTCGTTGGGACCAGTGAGAAGGAAAACGGCCGCAGAGCACAGATCCTCCACATTTACACCTCGTCGACACGACCGGGAGGGAACCGAGCGCACAACGTCGCCTCGTGTGTGTTTGCGTGTACGTGTGAGCTTTCATGAGAAGGTGGGAAGGTCGGGTGAGGCGAAGAAGGATGACAAGATATGCTCTTACAGCTGAGGAGGAGGAGGAGGGTCAGCGTGTCTCTGTGGCCACACTAAGTGCTGCAGACTGTGACCCCATGTGAGCTTTGCTTTTCTTTTTTTGTTTACCTGGTTCACCGGTTTCACCGCCATCACCTTCAGCGACGATCGACCTGCCGCCACCTGCAGGAAGTAAGACAGAGAAGAGACTCAGCGTCTAATTAAAAGACAAACGAAGAGGGCGGAGTGGGGACCCTAACCAACCACACCTGGTGGGAGGGTATGGAAATGAAGACATGGCTGAAAAGGAAGATGGAAAAACTACTGGCTTTGTTGCCTATTTTTACTTATTTTATGTAAATAATCAGGATGAATCTTCACTTGTGTAAACTCTGATGCCTGCTCTCCACTTCATGTTGCAGCCCAGCTCTCAAAAACCGTTTTGGACGCCCCCCAAATTCAAATTGCAGTGCGTCAAATCATAGAAATCTACAATAATGAGCCCAGATTTGTTAAAATGTCCCACTGAAATGTAAAAGTTTGTTGTTTTTAAGTAATGCCTTCCCTTATTTTCCCTAATAATCTGCAAACTTGTCAAGATTTGGAGATTTGGTTATTGAAAAACTAATATGTGGTATAAAACCTTTAAGTTTTGCTGTAAATCTCAGTACATTGATCACATTTATTCTCCAAAATGCTCCAAACTATCTCAAAAACCCAAAACGCACCAACCAAATCTGAGCAAAACACATTTTCTGAAATCACATTTTCCTCATTTTTGTGAATTCTGGAGCACTGCAGCGTCTGATAACAAATGAAAACACTGAATTATTGACTGAACCCTGCGGCTCCTCCTCCTCCGTCCTGATCACTCAGTCAGAAACTGTTTTTTTTTGCTTTAAAACCTCCAGATTTATGGAGCAGGTGACCCGGGCCGGTGTCAGAGCTGCGAGAGCACCGACTGTAACCTAAAGATAGCCTCATTGTTTCCTTCTTTCATTCATTATGCATCGCTCACAGGAAGCTCTTCAAAAATAGAAAAACAGCAGCAGCGGCTGCAGCGGCGGCAGGCCTCCTCCATTTCTCACAGGGACTTGTGCTGCTAGTGTAGTTTGTCAGGACGTCTCCCTCGCAAGGTCATTGGCTGATACGGACGCTGGGGCTACTGTACACCTGAGATTCATCTCTGAAACACTCCCCACTGTTTACTGACTGCAGCCCCATGTCACCTGTCACACATGCTCCATTAATAAACAGTCTGTCTGCTGCTGTTTCAAGGAGACTCCAAGATGCTGCACTTCTAAATTAGTTAAGATGTTTGGATTCCTCTTGTTGATGCCTGTTTGAGAGTGTTTTCAATCTTTAAACTCTCCAGGTGAGGCTCAAATTAAATTATTAAGGCCAGTGTTTTTTATTTTTACCTGTAAGTCCTGCAACAAAATGCATCTTTTACACATTTAGCACACAACCTTGATTCAAATTCTCTCTTGTTTCTTTGCTTTTTTAATGATCCCAGTGGAGGTCTGCATAAACACACACACACACACGCCCGCGCGCACTCATGCACGCGCGCCAGCGGGGTCACATACCTACAAAGTCATTAACCACGTCTTTGACCAGGTGTCCAACTATCGCGTACGCCACCGCCACCACCACCAGCGCGGCCATGACCAGGTAGAGGACCGCCTTGGGCAGCGGGATGGGGTCCCTCGCGGGCGTCCGGTAGTCCGTGTACAGCAGGTCACTCTCCGAGTAAGAGTACTGGAAGACGTGCTCCGTGCCCGAGGTGTGGTTGGAGTTGAGTGGCGGGTTACTCGCGCTCATGGCGCCGTCCGGCTGCAGGGATGTCACCACGGTGGTCGTCGCGGTCTCCGCTTTGTCGATGTTCACTAAGCCCGTAGTTTTATTCATGAGGGGCAAGATCTGGGACAGGAAGTAGCTCCAGTCCTTGATGGCACTCGTGTTGCATAAAAACATAGTTTCTGTCCTCCAGTCGCCTCAGGGAGGATTTAATTTTCGATCCAAGGGCGCAGAAATTCACCCAAGACGCACCAGACTCTCCAAACTTGTCGTCCTTGAAATAACGGCGTTTTTCTAATCCAACAGGTTCCCCCAGATGCCACAGAGTCCGTCCGACAGGAGCTCATCAGTGCCTGTGAAATCTTAAACCCTCTTTCACTGATGCGAGGCTCAACGCGTCATTCATTGACGGGCGACGCGGCTTTTACGCACGAATAAAAACGAGGATTTCAGTGATTTAAAATCTTTGGTTTAATCCCAAAAGTGAGGTTAAAAAACTAAAGAGTGCGGTGGCAGAGTGCAGCATCCCACAATGTCACCAACACGGGGAGAAACGCGCCCGAAAACGTGTCTCCTCTCTCCTCTTGACCCAAAAACACAAACAGAACAAAAAACAAAACAAAACAAAAAAAACGCGTCAGGTTTGGATGAAGCAGCCACGAATCAGAGGATGTACAATTTCCAACTCGTCCTGTCCCTGCAGGATGCGGTGCGGGCGATCCGGAGAACCTGCAGGAGTAGAGACCTCCTCCACTGCTCCCGGATCTGAAATGCACGGCTGCTGTGAGAGCAGGGACGGGGAGCCGCCGGCTCGCCCCTTTCCTGTGGACTCCAGATGGGGCGACGCTCTGCAGGAGCCGCAGCCAGTGGTGAGTTCATGCCACTTTTCTTTCTTCAACTTCAGACCTCGCTGGCTGCAGAGAACAAATCTGATTTAAAAAGGAGTCAAAGTGGAGGAACAAGGGATGAGATTTATGGTTAAACGAGATATTTTCAATTGACATAAAACACAGCAAATCATACAGAAAGAATAAAATGTGTTTACACCTTTAAAATGTCAAAGCTCCATCCTCCCAGACTTTTAGTTGCTCCGTTTTTGTGCAGAGCTAAAAGAAGGTTGTAACCAGAAATGAAATGTGAATGAATCTGAGTTGGAATCTCTTTAACCTGCACATTCATTCACCGTTACAACCAAACAGTAAGTGCAGCTGAAGATTCATTGGTTTGCAGATACAGTAACAGGTCGTAAATGAATTGAAATATTGCCCCAGTGATCGATATAAACTCGATTACAAATGATCCCGAGCGCAGCGCAAATGTGGGAACAATCCTGTCAGTAAATGTCCTCCGTGATAATCCATCTCGTAGTTCAGTCAACAAGGTCCAGAGGTAGCAACAGAGGAAAGGTCACTGGTGACGTGAAGCAGCTTCATTAAACACGTCTGTTATAGTCCAAATAAAGACAGAAGAGTCCGGAGACAAACTGAGAGAAGAACCAACACCAAGATCATCGGATAAAATTAAAAGTAACAGAGAAAACTAGAGTGTTCATCCAGAAAGGAATTAAAATGTGAGTGAAAAGATCTTCCTTGATGAAATGAATCAAAGACATCTGAACAAAAACGACTGACACACAAACGTTTTAGCATCTAAAAGTAAAGTTAGGAGGATTTTAACAAATAGCGCCTTTAAATCAAATCATTAAACATCTCCAGAGCGTTTCTGAAGCTCAGCGTGGCGTCTCTGGCCATCTCCATCTTGGCATTACGTGAAAAAGAGGTGGAGCTAAAGTGACGCCTGAGGCAGAAAGTTAACCTCCACGCAGTAAACTCTGCATAACTTGAAGCCTTGTTATAATAATCCTCAGGTGAAGGTTGAACATTTCAACCAACATGGACACCTATGGAGGTTTTTGGCACTTGCATCTACCTGGAATCGCTTTTTTCAGCCCTGCACATTGCTGCATGTTGTTTTTATTGCTTTAAAACGTTCGAACCATCCACATGTTTAAAACACTGCAGACGCTGAACCTTCTGGCGTTTCATTCTGCGTTTGGTTGCAGCCCAGATTCGTGTTTTTGATCCGAGCGCTCCCACTTAATCTCGGGGATGTTCCCTGTACCTCTGTTGCTCTGGTGCCTGCGTCGATTCCCTTCCTTCTCTTATTTTTTTTTTTTTCCTGAACCAGACTCAATTAAGATCACATCAGCTGCTGGAAGATCGGCTCGGAGGAAATGTATTGGACTCGCCGACCCTTAAATCAATCACGGCCTCCAGTGAGTCACCGCAGCCTTCAGGGGTCCGACTGAAGAGGACATTTTTCAGGATTTTAAACATGGCTGGTCGCAGGATGGACGTCATTTTCTTGCAGCTTTACGTGTTCACATGTGGACGATTATAAATAAAGATAAAGATGAGCTATTTTAGACCGAGGACAAACTCAGAAACATTATGTAGTCTGTGTTAATACCACGAGAAGTACTTTGTCCTTTTCAGTGTTCCCTTGCACAGAAAGATAAAACACTTCTGGGTCATATTTCACATTTGCTAACAGATAAAATGAGTTTAAGTCCTTATTGTTCAGGGTTGTCGGTACCTGGCTGCTTCAGTCCTCTTTGCAATGGAACCACAGACTGTAAGAAAAGTGGATGCCATGATAGCTCCTGAAAAGTGAAGCAAAAGAATGAGGAGCTCCCCCTGGTGGCTGGAGACTGCAGTATAGGTCATAAGCTCCGCCCCCTAAATGTTAGTGGATGGGACTTGAGCCAAACCAACAAAACTACTGTTTTTTGGGGGGGCGGGGCTTATATGACCCAATGAAGTGTTTCTCCAGCTGCAAATTTAACCTGTTGCTGAGCTAGTTCAGAAAAATATGTTCTGACAAACTGAGCACAGGATAAATTATTAATTTTGCAGAAAATAATTTGAGGAACAAGAGAAGAAGAAGAAGGATTCGAGGAGGAGGCACGTGGAGGTGTAGAAAGAGAGAAACAGGAGGAGAGCAGCCTCTCCATTCCCGTGTTAATCAGCGGGGATTGTGACGGCAGCGGAGGACACGCGACTGCGATCGAGTCCTGTCGAATAACAAAGAATCCGTGCCTGCGCTGCTCGGGCTTATCTGGCAGCCTGATGAAAATTACCCCCTCGTACTGGACTCGTATACTTTAATCAGATATGACCCGAGCCAGACAAACGCTTCATTCCACCTCACCATCCCTCCCCCTCCATCCTGCAGCCTGAATTAAGCTCTCTTGTGTCGCTCGTCACCCCTCATCCTCACGCCCTCGCTCGCATAAAAAAAAAAAAGGCATTTTCTCTCCCTAAAACCACCAAGGTCACTCTCGCTTTCTCTCTCATGTCAGATCCTAATCCTCGGCAACACTTAGCCGAGCTGAGCCGCAGAAAGAGGATTCACTCTCGGCGTGCAGGCCGCGATCCTTATCCGCAACCTTCCGCCCTTTTCCGTGACAGTTCCCATTAAATGAGTGTCTTATGCCTCAGCGGGTCTGCTGTTTGATGCATTTCACAGTTTGGCTTTACCGTTTTGACAAATGTGATATCCCTGGCAAGAGTAGACCATGACATGGACGTAAAATATTGTTGGATTCATTTGCTTTTTGACCGTGGACATAGATTTAAAGGTGTAAACTGTGCTGACATGTACAACCAGAGCCAGATCATGTGCTGACAGGGGCCCAAGCTTTTTGAACGCAGATGAACGCAAAATATGTTCCAACATACGAGGAAGACTGGATAAAACGTCCTCAAGCATTGGAGGATGGATGAACCTTCTGTGATGTTACCCATATATGTTTCCTGGAGGCCAGTTTTGAAGCTCAGTGTGGCGTCTCCGGCCGTCGCCATCTTGGCAGCGCCTGACTCCAGCTAGCTCTCAGCTAATTCAAGTATCGTTTAACAGAGGATTTAAAACGTTTATTTCTGTTGTAGAGTTGGACATTATAAAATGGAGATCTGAGGAGACAGACTCACGTTTGGAGACAGACTCACATTTTTGACGCTTCCATGTCCATCTTCTGTAACCTCTTGTCCTCTGAAGGGTCTGCTGGAGCCTATCCCAGCTGTCATTGGTCTAGAGGTGGGGTCCACCCTGGACAGGTCTCCAGTCTATCACAGGGCTAACGCAGAGAGACACTCACATCTACGGCCAGTTTAGAATCACCAATGAACCGATGGGATTCCTCCCATCGTCCAAAGACATTCTCACCTCTGTGCCATTTAACATGAAGTCATCATCAGACTATGATGCTGCAACAAAATCACAGCAATGCTTCATCAAACATTTGACAAGACTCTCTCTTAGCTGATGGTCGCTTGGTTCAGGGAGGTAATATCTGATAAAGCCAAGTCCTGGTGCAGAGACCCCCCTCCAGGCTTGAAATGCCAAAGGCTCAGAATCTCCAGCTTCGTCTGGACAGTGTGTGTTTTTATTTTTGTGCCCAAAAATCACAAAGTTAGTTCCAGAGGTCAACAGGATACGAGTCTCTAAAAACTCCTTAAAAGATTACTGTACAGGAACTGTATTAAGTAAGTATTTGTGGTACAGTACTGAAGGAAATTATCAATGTACACACAAACATTTTCATCATAGACTCATTTTTAGGTTTACGTTTCGATTCATCATTTAGCTTAAAAACTAAATATGACAAAAACATCTAATAGTTTATCTCAAAGGCTTCTATTTAACGTTAGACGACCAGAACTTCCTTAGACGAGAAGTTGCAAAAGATATTATTTCCAGAAGTTGAAAATAATCCAGAATTATTACAGAGGCACAAAAGAGACATTATTTATGCAACAATAACCGAGCTTGTTTTCAATCTAAGCTTGAAGATGATTCTTGCATCCTGTCAGAGATTCATTTTCAGACGCCGCACTCCCGAGGCACTTGCAGGATATCTGTGTAATCATGTCAGGAAGAGGTCAGCCTTCATCTACTCCCTCATTCCTCGCTGGATATTCTGCAGGTAAATAGGACACGCGGCCATATTGATTTTCCACCAGTGAAATGAAATGGGCTCGGTGTATTTTGAAGCTCTCTATCAGACCCACGGCATCCTCTTCTAACTCTAGGTCAAAGGGACACTGGCGTCCTAACTGGTGTTCACACTGATACTGCTCTGTAATGGACCGGTGAAATGCACGGGCACATAAATCAAAGTAGATTTTTATAAAAAATATGTGGCAGGCTTTTAAATAAATCTATTTTTCTTTTATATATCTGCATAAAAACGACTCAAAACATCAATGGATTTCAACACAAGTCCTGAAAGTAGACAATGAGAACCCAGTTAGTGAAATGAAACAGAAATAATATACTTGTGCAGTATCTGCTGTGACCTCCTTTAGCTAAATGTTTGTGGTAACAGCTGATCAGTGTTCTCCAGCAGCTTGGTTCCTCAGAACAGAACCACTTGAGTTCTGAGATGTTGGTGGGTTTCCTCACATCAACTGCTGCTTCAGGTCCAACAACAACATTTCTCTTGGATTAAGGTCAGGACTTTGACTTGGCCGTTCCTAAACATTCATCTGGTTCTTCTTTAACCGTTCTCTTGTAGAACCACTTGTGTTCTTGGTTCTCCTTGTCTTGCTGCATGACCCAGTTTCTCTTCACATTCAGCTCATGGACAGATGTCCTGACATTTTCTTTTAGAGTTCATTGGTCCATCAATGAGGACAAGGCGTCCTGGTCCAGATGCAGCAGAACAGGCCCAAACCAGGACATTAGCTTCACCCCCATGTTTGATGGAGGGATGAGGTTCTGATGCTTCATCTCATTTAAACCAAACTATTCTACTTTGGTCTCATCTGTCCACTAAACATTGTCCCAGTAGTCTTCTGTCTTGTCCACATGATGTTTAGAAATGTTCTTCTTGGAGAGCAGTGTCTTTGTCCATCACACCATGGTTGTTCAGTGGATTCATCAACATTACCATCAGCCAATGAGAGAGAGGCCTTTAGCTGCTTAGAAGTTCCCCTGGGTTCCTCTGGTTCCTCTCAGACTATCATGGAGTGATCTTTGTTGGTGGACCACTCCTGTCGTCTTCAATCTGTCTGACTGTGGATTATTTGTGGCTTCCAAACTCTTTAGAGATGCTTCGGGAACCTTTCCCTTCAAAACACACCTGTTATTCTCTAGCAAATTTAAAAATACAGCCTTATTCTACAAAATCAAAATCAAAGTCACTGTTCCCAGTTAGTAAATTGTAAAAGCGATTTTTTGAGGAGACTGTTGTCCTGATTTTTCTCACAATGACCCACTTTATTTCTTTCTAACGCTCAACAGAGAATAAACCGTACAGTCATTAAAAGAATAATTAAATAAATGAAGCACACAGTGGTCCCTAACATATGCCACGTTTGTCCTCCAGGTCTGGTGAAATTAGGTCTGTCCTCATAAAAATGATTAATTATTCCTCTTTTAAGTGTAGTTTAAATCCAGACCTATATTCCGATCGTAATGAATGTGCTTATTTGCATCTTTGTCACAGCGGTCAGCTCTGAACGTCAACAGGTGACACAAAATCTGGATTTAGCTTCCCCTGATCATTATCCTCTGATACGACAAGCAGCGGCTATCTCCATTGCATTAATTTCACAAACAGCCTCGTTCAGCAGGAGATTAATTTTAAAAATGGCCTCACCCTTTGCATTATCATCTTAATATTCCAAATGGGGGAAAAAAGAAAGGCTAGCATGAATTTTTTTGGAAGTGAATTCTGCATGTGTTCAGTCTGAGAGGCATTTCAGGACAAACGTGTTCCTCTGTCCTGCCAAGGGCGACTGCTTTTTTACTTTCTTGTGTGGAGGACTCGCTGACATTTGCTAAAGGCCGACTCCGTGTTCAACTTTGAACTCCCGTATCGCTGCAAACACCTTCGACCTCACGCCAGCTGCAGCGGCTGCAACCCCGCGGGATCAGATGAAAACAGAATGATCAAACATTTATTATCTGCGCTGTGATATGGGACGCATTAAACGTTGAACTGAGTCACTTTACATTCTCACATCTTCTGAGCCAGGGTGTAGATAGAAAGATGTGGGAAAAATGTGGGAATATATCAGATTATTTCATGTGAATTATTCGGGACTTAAAAGTGGGATAAACTTTGGCTGATTAGCTGTTTCTATTAACTTTGTAAACAGCTTTTTGGGCGTACATGTGTGGTTAAAAATCTGTTCTTTCTGGCTTTTCTATCCATGTAATATCCAAACATTTGCTTTAAGTCAACCTGGTGCAGTGATGAATACCAACCTATCAAGAATAGATAGAAGCTAAATGGTCTAAATGGAAAATGCAGCATGATTAAATAAATACTTACACAGACCTTATCAGCAACTTTAAGATTTGTTATATTTCCTATGTCCATTTATTGCCGTTTCATTATCTTGGTTAATTAATTTAAACCTCAGAGCAATGATTTTAAAATCGCTAAACCATGACCAACTGTGGGAGCAGCTACGCTAATGCTATGCTAATGTAAGCTAGTTATCTTTTTTTTTTTTTGCAAAGCCAGTTTAGCAGTCTTCATCGTCACAGATTGATAGCAGTTTATTGTCCACTATAATAATAATTACACGCAATTCCAGGCAACAGCTGGTAAAAGTTCGTAAATTTAGCCTGTGTAAATATCTAGCTAGCTTTAGCTTAAGTTGTTGTTTTAGCTGTCCCCACCCAGATTGTTTATTACTATTATTATTATTTAATTTGATTTATTTATTTGGGATTATACATTTTTATCAGATTCCCATCTTAGCTAAACTCTGACCACTCCGTTTTGGCTTCATCGAGAAGGCCAACGCTCTCTGCTAGCCTGCTGTCTGTTATCAAAAAAGCTAACACGAGCGCAGCTGCTGTTTATAAATTAACAAAACAGATATTTGTTGCCTTCAAATGGAACCTGAACTCGTGGGTACATCATGATGGGAGCCAGAAGTCGTGATGCTAACAGTTTAGCAAGCTAATGGCTGTGTAAATGATTTCTTCTGCTAGCTAGGTTGGGAGACTTATTCTCCGAGAGACTCCACGAGATTAACAGAGAAAGAAAACTTTAAAATTCTTGTTCAAAAAAATATTTTGAGCAGACTCACATAGCGGCATAATTTAAAGAACTAGAGGAAGACTGAGCGAGTTAAGAGTGTATTTTTAGCTCAGATGAACAAAAGGATTTTGGTGTTTCTATCCGAGGGGCTTTAGGATGCATGACCTGTTCCCAACACCTTAACACAACAGCTGGAACCTTTAACGTAACACCTCGCAGTTTTTTTTATTAACTGAACTTTAATGGGGATTCACCCTTTTTTTTTTTTTTCTCCCGTGGACAGCTGAGCTAATTACTCTCCGTGACGAGCTGTCAACGTTGAGTTATAACGCTCGGATGTGTCTGTCCCACGGCTGAACCAGAGGCACAGCACATCTGGCACAGGGAGTTCCTAACAGCAGGGCTAATGAGCCAAAACCACTTCCGTTTAATAACTGAGTCACAGCCTCTTCTTTTTTTTTTCTTGACTGATTGTTGTTTCAGGAACAGACACGACAAGACTCTAGGACTTGCATAAAACTTACAGAATGATGTTGAACGCAGATACCTTCACTCAGAGATGCTTTTAACCCTATCTAGTGTCAATAACAATACATAATGTCTCAAGGTGCTTTACAGAACCCAGAGCAAGAAATAGCCCCTTTTAATACTCCCAGGAATAAACCTTTAGCAGAACTTAAAGGTCATATGAGAGAGATGATGCATACATCTGATTAAAGCATACATGCAGCATCTAAATGGAATACAGTAAATATATAGGTGATCTGTGAGATGAATATATCCATAAAGAATGCTAAACCAAGGACAACAAGACTTGTACAGTTTGATCCAAGAAGTGGGGGGCTGTGTATTTTCCACCTGGGCCTTCAATGACCTCCAACCTCATTCAAAACACCTCTGCTATGTTCCACTGCTATAGAAACCATCAACGACATACAGACACGCAATAAAACAGGATGTAGCATCAGGTATCTCATACAGAGATGAATGTCATTACTAAAGACTTCAAATTGATAAAGTCTCCTCTCTCTCTCTGCAGCCACAAGCGCCACATACGTCAAATCCAGCAGAAGCATCAATGTCGACCCAATTAAATATACATAACAGATGTAAATATAATTCATTTAACTCACCAGAACTTAGAAACTATTCAGAGCTCTCCTCAGAGCCTGTGAACCTACGGTAGCACTCATAGTTGCTGACCTGAAAGTTTCCCCGCCTGGGTCAGTCTAGCTAGCTCCAGGGTTGGGCGGCCTTTCTGCACAACATCCAGTTTTTTCTTCAAACTCCGCCGTGAAAATGTTTTAATAATTTAATAAGATTGATGGGAAAATATTAAAATGTAAGTCAGTGATTTTGATAACAGAGAAGGATTTATTGGACCTGACAGAACCACAACTCTGATTTCTAAAAGCGAGACTGCAACTCTGCAACTATCAAATCTAAGGCTACAGAAATGAAGAAGCCACATCAGTGTGAATAAATGTGAAAATGTATTTTTATAAAAAGATGCAGAGGGGTCCAGGTACAGGGACCTCTCGGGTGGAGGAGGTGGAGCTACGATTTGGGAAAGATGGTGTTCACGCTCTGTTTCCTGCAGTGACGCTAAAGACTGGATGTAATGAATGAGGTGCATCTAATTTCTGCAGATAATGGGCTGTTGTAGATCATCAAAACATGTTTTTGCACTTCAATTAATTGACTTTCGAACTGTGCATTGTTCAACTTCTACAGACCTCGTTGGTGCAAAGCTTTAAAGCTGAAAAGTGAGAATTATGTAAAAGAACGTATGAGATATTCCTATTTTTTTATTTTTGTTTGTTTGTTTTTTAGGACTTCACAGGTATCTGCTTTATACTTTTGACTCTAGGACAGGTTCGAGGTGTTTTCTCGGAGGTGGAGGTAAAATCCGAGTGACTGACTGCGACCTTTCTGTTCCTCTCAGCTGATAGTAATGTCACTGTGATCGATACCACATTATTGCATTCCCCTTGTGCGCTCTCCTTCCTGTGGGCTCCAAGGGTACCCGTCTCAGCGCCTCTCAGCAAAGTCACTCGTCAGTCGCCTCCGTCATGAATCATTAAGCGGCCGGCCTCTCGTCTGCTGCCGCCGCCACCTCGCCTGAATCGTGTTGCGGGGGTTTCCCTGATATCATCAGCGATGGAGCTCATTCAGGTCTTCATTCATTACCTGTAAATGAAAGCTTCAGTTATATTTTTTAATCATAATTTCTGCCCACAAGTCGGGGTTACAACCTGCTTTTAAAAATATCCAATTAAGAGAAAATAAAGTCTGGGAAATCAATGCAGCTTGACAGAAAAAAGCCAGTCTGTCCGTTTAATAGTCATCATTTTGCAGAATGTATTTATTGCTTTCTAAGGGATTTGTTTTTTGGTCTTCCCTCCCCTCCCGGTGTCCTCCATCACAGATGTGATAATGGAATCCTCCGGCAAATGGGATTGTTTTGAATAGCCTCTCCAGGCTGTCTTTTCCCTGATGAAACACATTTGTTTCTGCTGCTTCTCCCTCCCACGACGTCCTCGCTGGGAAAATGGTCTTTTCGCAGCTTCCCCCAGATGTGTCAGAGAGACCAAATCTGCTCTCTGAAAATTTAATTATCACAAATGGTGAGATGGAGGAGACGGGGCTTGCACAGACAGGACAGGACCGGCCCCGTTTAGTTACAGAGGGAGATTCCCCCTTCACCCTGAACCTGCTCAGTGCATTTAGACTGAGGTCTTCTCCCACAGAATAACAGAGGTGGTACTCTCTGTGACAGAATCAGTCCCAAGGTTGGGAGCACTGTTGCTCACAACAAAAAAGAAAAGGATCCAGGATCCACTCATGTGAAGACCAATAAAAGAAGAATAAACAAGCAGTTGAATCCATAAAGAAGAATCCCAAACTCTGGTAACAACAGGCAGGGAAGAATTGCTCGACAGCTACAGCAGCTGGTTAGAGTTTGTACTTTCCTACTTGGTAGTTTGGACTTATTTTGATTCTGTCGTACTGTGGAGAATGGAAGGACTGAGAAAGGTCATACTCTAATTGGAACAGCAGCGTACTTGTTGACTTCTGGGAAATGTATTCTGGGATACCTTGCTGCCCCAAGTCCAAACAAGTTACCTCCCTCTGTAAAACGGACGAGGCTCGAACACACATCCAGACCTTTGGGCAGGTGGTGTATTGGGTAGTGTCCCTGGTCTGGAGTTGATCTGTTGGGAACCAATTATGCTCCAGCAAACATCTGGATCTAGGTCAATCGAATTCTCACACCTCCCCTGTAGTTTTAGCACCTGGTCTGGTCATGCTGCATGTCGTGAGTGAATCTGTTGAGAAAACAGACAATATAATCTGAAACCTTCTCCTGGAGTTTCAGTTCCCTTCATTTTTGTGGACATGCATTGTCACCTCTGTGCAGAATCGTTGACCAGCTCAGAGAAATGCAAGTCTGGTGTCGGCACATTTTACCCTTCATGTCTGAATCCCAACTTCAACTTCAACTTTTCTTGATCGTCTTGAAGATAGAGCGGCTGAGGGGTTTGCTGTGAAGGTTCTCAGTCATCCAGTGTCATGGTATATCCAAAAAAAACAAAAACTCCTTTTTGGATGAAGGTTGAAACGTCCCCAAGAAGCACAAGTTCAGTTTCCATCTTTTAGGCTTTGGTTTTCTCGGGTGTACCATCATTACCGGGATGACATGATGCTTCCACCCACTATACCTGAATCCAGCATTAGTCTCTTTATCCTTATCACCAGATGAGAGTGTCTGTGAAGGTTCTCAATCATCCATGTCATAGTATATCCAAAAAAAAAACCCAAGGGCAGCTGGACTTGTTGGGTTTCTTGAAGATGTTGTATCCAAGTTAAGAAGCTACTAACGTCCAGTTGTCCTTGTTTCAGCTTGGACATTTCCAGTTCCAGTAACATAAGGATGTTTTAAAGTTCATAATGTGACTCCAGCTTATTCTCCGTAATGATGGCATTCATCAGTTTCTGCAGGACGACAACAGCTGTTGTTGTTTGCGTAGCCGTTGTGTAACCGAGGTGATTGCGACAGTTTAATCTCACAGCAGTTTTTATTTATGTGGATGGACATCTGACCCGTCCTGTGGCTGTCGTTACCGCGCATCATTCAGGCCGGGTTCCCTCGAGGTGAGCGGCGAGCGCGGCCCTCGTGGAGGCAGCAATTCATCTCCTGCCATTAACTCTGCAAACGGACGCAGAGAGGGTAACGATGGGAGGAAGTGAAACATGCACTGAGCGGGACGTCAGGAAGGTAAAAAATGATGTTGGGTAATGTGGATTTACTCACAGCAATCACGCTGGTTTAATTTCATTACCGTGGCACTGATGAAAATAACTGGCAGGCTGCACCAAACTGTCACTGACCTTGCGAGCAGGAAAATTGGATCTCTTCCTCCGTGTTGGAGCCAGAGCCATAAATGGCAACGATCTACCCCGATGACCGTTAACATCTGAATTTGATGCATCTGCCGATGAGTTGTCTTTGCAGTGTGCATCCTATTGTGTACGTTGTGTGAAGATGAAAAGCCAACACCGGTGGTCCAGATAGTGGGGCTCACCAACAGCTGGCCGTCGACTCATTGAACAGTTTGGTTAAGATTATACGTGGTCAATTTCAACTTGCACATTGTTAACACTGTTGTTGATAAGTCTGTGAAGGTTCTCAGTCATCTAGGTCATGGCATCTGGGCTTGTAGAGTTTCTAGAAGATGTTTCATCCCAATCTTCAGCTATAAAGTGGGGAGTTGGGGTTTAAATAGGAACATCTGTGGGTAATGTCATAGATAGATGAACCTGCAGTGTTTCCTAACCTTGCACCAAGCCTCCGTGTTGCCCTGATGTAATTATAAAAGCATGTGAACGCTGCTCGTTGCAGGGAAAGTCCAGGGGTTTATACGCCCACCATCTACCCCGACCGCCTCCCTGCAATTTACCCAAAGATCCGGTTACATTTGGGTCACTGGAAAAGTCAATTTCAATTCCCCACGTAATACAGGAATATTATTTCTTCCTATTTTTCGATAAGCACACATTTATTTCAGAGCCTGAAAAAGAAAAGCAAAGGCACCGTTTGTAGAAAAGCTATCTGTTCTCCACGTCTGCTTTTGTTTTGTGGGCATGCTGCAGTGAGTGAGAGGGAGGATACCGAGAGTGATGGGAGTCAGGGTTTGGCGGGGGCCGGGGAGTCCTATCTCCCTCTGACAAGACCTTAAATGTCTGCTTGTCTAAAGGTTGCGGTTTCAATTTCCCTCCTCTCCAATCCTACGGGGCGACGAAGTACAGCTGCCACAAGAAGGCAGGAACATATTCCAATCTAAACTCTCACGAACTGAGGGACTTTACCGATAGTGAGTCCTGCAAGGAAGAGGAGTGAGATGTGAATTTGCAAAAAGAACATTTAATTTTTTCTGTTCCCTGTCTTTCGTGTTACTTGTTGAGTTGATAAAATAAATGCTTTATTTGCCAGTGAATGATTAGCTGGCTCATTTACAAAAAATACTTCCTGGAACTTACTTTAGAGTATTTAATGGTAAATCAATGCGTTACCGGAGAGGTTTCCAGCCTTATGTGCCTGAATTTATGTTTGAAGAAACCAGAAATACAGTATGATGTTTTAGTACAATGCCGATCAAAACGCTGTATTTAACGTAGTTAGACTTTCTGCAGATCCAAAAATAAAAATCTAAAACAGCTAAAACATCCAAAATACGGGGGCATCAGGAACTTGTAGGGTTGGCCTTGCATTAAAATTAACCTGGAGTTCACTGGTAAGTTATGGACTCTACCAATTTATCTTCACCACTAAGCACTAAACACAAAGCTGAATGTTATATTTGGTCATAAACCAAAATACCTGACAACCTGGGACCTTGCACCGATGATGGCCCAACATAAAACTGTAGATCATTGAAATTTATCCTGAGGGAAACGTGATTTAAGCTCGGACAAAAGTGGTGGACATCACCGTCACCAGAGCAAGTTTAAAAGGACAATAAACCACGCTGAACTTTCATCCACATTCTGAGTTCATCACAGAAAGTACAACAATGCAACAAAGGTTGAAGGAGGTCGAACAACAAAGCGGATTTTCTAATGTAACCGGAGTGGACGTCAGAGGGGAAGCATCAGATAAGGAGGCGGCCGCAGACGGTATCGGTTCTTCCGGAGGAGAAGGAGAAAGTGCAGACGCTGCTCCTTCTGCCTGGCTCCCGGCCACTCGCTCGCCGCTGCAGTAAAAGAGAGTTATAATGTTGTTGAAGACCTCCGCTCATGTGCTTCATTGACTCTCACCTCCAACGCGCTCGTAAAAAGTCACTCCCCGCCGGCGTAAATCACCGCGGCGCTGAGGTGGACGGAACTTTGTGAATGAGGGGTCTGCCTTTCAGCAGAACGCCGGTCTGTCGGACAGGATGTCAAAGCACAAACAAACCGGTGAACGGGAAAGACTAAGACTGTTCGCTCTGACCCTAGCGCTAACCTCTGCAGCAGATTCACTTATTTTGCTCAATGACAGAACTAAAATGCAAAATACAGAGGCCTGCAGGATATGTTTAAAAAGAAAATGAGTTCCAGAGAAGAACCTGGGTTAGACAAATGTGTAGACGATGTAAAGGCGAGCCTCTAGATAATTAATAAAGGTCAACGCTGCCTCCGCAACCACAGATACTCTGATACAAAGCATGACAAAGTATAAACCACCACCGCTCTCATTCTACACAACACACAGCCTCTACTTGGATAATGCAGATCAGACCTGACTGTTATTAATCCACTTTTAAACGCACTGGTCCAATTAATAAATACATGACATCAGGTCCCTGGAGTGACGAGCAGACTGACACTCGCTGCACTAATAACCGACAAAAGACGCGAGTAAGTGTAGGATAGATGAGGACGCAGCATCTGGCCCTCTCACGCCTCATTGAGTTGATGGAATACTAATAAAAGCAATATGACAACAGCATACTAAGTGCGCAATTAATATTCTAAAATATTCCTGCGCTGCATGTGGCGGAGACTTGTTTCGAGGCTCCCTCGCAGGCAAAGTGACGGCGCTGTCTCTTCAGCAAAGAGGAGATGTCCTTATTAACCTTTTTCCGCCCCCGAGCGTGTCTCCGATAAACCAGCAGGCTCTGCTGGACGTCCAGAGTACACACCGGCCGCCTGACAGCCGTCCTGACAGCAGATAAATAATCTCTCCTCGAGCCCTTTCTCCTCTGAGCCCAGCGGCCGTCGCTAGTTAATTGAATGATTTGGAGATGAAGCCCGGAGTGGTGAGGTGTCACTTTGCAGAATCATTCAAATGATTTTCTTTAAGCTTCCTGAATGTGGAGATGTGTTCGAGAGCAAGGTCAGACAATCTGTTGACCTCGATCTTGTAGTTGTTTTGTTTTTTTCACACTGGATGTGAGCAGCAGCAGTCGTTGCTTTCAGTGCTTTCAAAGTACGGATAAACTTCCTGCCTACAAACGTATTCACTTGTGGAGCCAAGTTTATCTGGAGTCTCTTTGTTGGGAACTGATTCTACTCCTGCAATGATCTGCCAGGCCAATCAGATCATTTGGGTGGGGCCTAATGTGCTGATGGACAGAAGAGTAAGAGTGAATTTGTTTAGAAAATGTTCGAACGTGTCAGAGAAGCCAGCTAATCAGAGTCCACTATCATGTCTACTTTAAAGGATGTTGACAGCAATTAAGGTATTTGAGAATTCCTCAACTACTACTTTTGCTCCGATTGGTTTTTAGGACTATCCAGTTCTGTTCACGGGTTATTTTTTCTTCTCTCTATCAAATGAAACACGCCCCGGAATGAAATGCGTAGGTTCTCTCCAGGTTCTCCAGCTTCCTCCCACCATCCAAAGACATGCTCATTAGGTTAATTGGTGATTCTAAATTGGCCGTGCAATATGTTAATAACGTAACAAAAAAACACTTTTCTTTAAAGTTGGTAAAATCAGAGTTGAAAAAACAAAAGGCAGCACATAAAGACGGGACCACAGTCACAGTCTCCTTGGTTTTACTGTCATCATTCATCTTTTTAAACTCTCCCCTGAAACATCTGAGGACGGCTTTGTTGTGCCGCTGCATAGAAACTGTCTACGACGATACACACAAACACACAGAGCACTCACATTTATTATACGTGTCTGTCTCCTGGGCATCCTCCGGCAGACAGATAAGAGGCGGCAGTAGAAGCCCAGAAAGGCCCTCTGCAGAAGATGATTGTCAGCTCCAGAAATTCAGAGCAGATTTACATCAGCAGCCTTCCTCTGGGCTCTCCCCACCAGATTGTTGTTTTGGTTTCATATTTCATTCCAGCGCTACCACAACTGACTGGAAACAAGAATATACAAACAACAGCTGGTTGCAGTTCCTTAAACGTCCACTTGAGGCAGGCTCCAAATGTTCTTACAGACCTTCCTCAAATGACAACTTGACGTTAAAATTCCCAAATTTGCTGCAGAAATAGAAATTTTTTCAGCCCAGCAGCTTTAAGTGACGGCTAGATGTGCTGTCGGCTTTGGCCTCAGCTCCACATCCTCTTTTTTCCATTTGTGAATTAGCCGGGATTTAGGTGGAGTCAGGATCTGCTGAGATGGTGACGGTTGGAGCTTTGAAACCTTCAGGAAACGTAGGGCAACATCACGGAGAACCTTCACAGACACAACCAAGGGTATCCTCATGGAAAGGTTGGAAAGGTTTACCATTTAATGCCACTAGGAGCAGGGTTGTCAGACATGCGGCCCGCCAGGCGGTCTGATCAGACCTACGGGGTGAATTTGCAAAAAACTTTCATAGAAGACTTTAACTTTTCAATAAAATCGGCACCAATTCCTTGTAGACATAACACGACTCTAAGACCCAGAACTAAACAGAAGGTGGCATTAACGCTCCGAAATGAGACCAAATTCGTGGACAAACTGAGCTATGTGAATCCTGAACTCAAATAGGTCTGGACACATGTCCTCTGTCCAACTTAAGAACCAATTTGTGCTCTAGGCACAGCCAAGATGGTGACAGCTGGAGATGCCACACTGAGCTTCAAAGGAAACAAATGAGTGTCCTCACAGTGTAAAGTAAACCCTGTAGACCTGTGTCTGACCTGCACCAGGAGGACATTGTAGTTTGTCCATCTATTAGTCCTACAGGGACCTATAGGGATAAAACGATCCAAACTCCTGACACCTTGCATCATTTGGGACGACCGAAACATTCCAGGATCTTTTAACGTGAAAATAATGGAGCTTTGTTTCCTCGACGATGTAAAACTAAACTGATAAAGTGACCTGCAGGGTTAAAGATGCACTGTGCAGACGTATACTTTTTTATTTTTTGTCCTGCTCTGTTGCCATAGACGATACTATCTCTGCCCGGCCGCCTGTCCCTGTCAGTGCTGGCCTGCATTACACCGGGCCGACTTTTGAGGCAGAAAGCAGGTCACTTTGAAAGCTACAGGACCCTCCCCGTCCACCGCGAGAGGGGTCAGGAAAAAGCAATTTGCATTTTAACACGGGGAAGAACGGAGTGCTGCTGCCGCCGCTGCTGCTGCTCGAGCTCCCTGTCGGGCGGAGCGCAGCCCTCCCATCACGTCTGACACCTCCTTAATAGAGAGGCACGGCCACGCCGAACAAAAGCCTGGATTTATTATCCTGTACTGGCACGTGTCTTTGATTTATTACACTTTGTTGTTTGTTCTCCTGAACGTGGGACGACCTAGAGTTTTCACTCAGGTTCAGGACGTTAAATTCTTAATTTACATTTGACCAAATCATTTCTGATAGGGTTAATGAAAGTAGCACCGTTCTGCATAAAAACAATTTAAAACATCAGCTGATTTTCACTGCATGTACTGCACCTGCTGCGTAAAACCTCTTTAACCTTTGACCTTTTACATCAAGAGAGTCCTCCACAGTCACAAAGCAGCTCCACACTTTGACAGCATGACCTTAAGTCTGCAGACAAGCGACCCAACGCCAAACGTGGCTGCAGACATTTTGCTTGTCCTCTGCCGCGCGGCCGTCTGACTGTTAAAGGACGCTGTAATGTCCCACGTCTCCGGTGCAGGTGTGTCGAGCAGAAGGCATTTATAAAAACGTTAAACGACAGCGCCGTCCGAGCCGGAGGGAGGGGCTCGCTGATGGATGGCGATCCTGGACGTGGCGTGATCGATGCGTGCGTCCGTCCGAGCGGCGCGGTCAGGAGATGTAGTGCTTTGCCGTGTTTTTCCCGGGACCCCGCCATTTAATCCGGAGCGTCGTTAGCACGAAGGTTAACGAGACGAGAGATAACCCGTTAAATGATCAATCTATCATCCTGCTCCGTCCCTCTCTCTAAAGATCAGATCAAACTTACAAGACGTCGACAAACAAAAAGCCCTCCTTTTCTTTTTTTAATTCTTTCTGCTTTCCTCTTTGTGTGATTTGTCTGCTTTATCTCGGCTGAGGGATTGAGCTGGCTTCGGGGGTGCATGTTTAGATAGGCCGGACATCCATTATCAGTCCGAGGCAAAGCCGATTTAAAGCCTCGGTAAAAGAATTACTCAGGAGCAGAGGAGTGCGCCGTGATTCTGTCACCTCGTCCCGCAGCCTCGGCCCCCGTCGCTGCTCTTTAATGGGGCTGCTAATCAATTAACTCCTGCAGACAGAGGAAAAGAGACGGTCCCGACGGTGGGGAGGTCCACGTGACGCTGAGCGATGACTAAACAGAGCTCACGGTCGCTCTGAACATTCACAGGGAGCTTTCTTTTCTAAAGGAGTGCAGCCGGTTTGTGTCGATGTGGATGATTAAGTGAAGCCCTGCTTTAATGATCTTAAGATCACCACAGGGCCCAGCTACTCATGCTAATGTCTTCTGGGCTCGGATCCTCCGAGAAAAGAGGTTTAAGCTTCGGCCTTTCTGCAGAGGGCAAAGATTTGGCTTTGCTGAAGTTCTTCTTGTGAGATTTAAAAGTTACTCATCAGCTTTTCAAACTTCTGAGACCGTCCTGGATGGTGTTGGTGTCCTTTAAGGTCAGTGTGGACACGCCTGCATGGACACTGGTGTTCTACTAATAATCAGAATGAAAGTGGTGCTGGTGGAAATGTTTGACACTCGTGTGATAACCTCTTCTGTTTCAGTTTCTCTCTGGCTCTTGGAATAAATCCATTCTCTCTGATCATGTCTGCTCCACGTGGACTAAACACATCTTGGTTCATCTTCTAAGACGCTAGACGTTCGGGACTGGAGGACAAAGATGATGAAAGACGTCTCCTTCTCCTCGTCCTTCTTCCACCCATTCTCCTCCTGCTTCTCCTCTTTCTTCTTCGTTCCTCATCCTCTGCTTATATCTTCTTTTTCCACCTCCTCCTTCTTTTCCTTTGTTTTTTCCTCCCCTATCCTCCACCTTCTCCTCCTCTCTTCTCTTCTTGGTCCTCCTTCGGTTCCTCTTTGTTTTTACACCTCCTTCTTCCTCCCTTTTCCTCTTACCTCACCCTTCTTCTCTTCCATATTTTCTTCCACATTTCCTACTCTTTCTCTCTTCTTCTCTCTCTGTTTTCCACCTCCTCCGTCAGTCTTCCTCCTCCAGTTCCTGTGATTCCACACCTCCTCATTCCTTCTTCCTCCTCCTTCTCTTTTCTTTCATCCTCCCTGTTCTTTTCCTCTTTCTCTTTTCCTTTTACCTCAGCCTCCCCTTCTCCTTCTCTCTCTCTCTCCTCCAGCTTTTTCTCCTCTTGGTTCTTTTTCCTCCACTGTCTAGTTTTTCTCCTTCTGCCTCCTCCCCATTCTTCTCCTCTCTGATTTTCCACCTCCCTCCTCTTCCTTATTCATTCTTCTCCTGCCTGTTTCTTGTCTTCTTCCTCCTCTAAAATTTTCTTCCTCCTCCATCTTCTTCTCCTCTTGGTTCCTCTTCTCCCTCCTCCTCGTCACTGAGGGGTAAATATAACGACATATTGATTTGTGGCGTTTTAAATACACCGATCATTCCAGCTCTCGTCTCTTCTCTATACGTCCAAACCCCACTGAGGGACTCATCTGGTTGAAGTTAACTTTAATTTCACAGAATCATTAATTGGAAACATTTTTCTAATTAAATATCCAGCAGCGATAAGGAAACAGCCGCGATAAGAGGGCAGGGTGGAGATAGAGGGCCTAATTACATTAATTACTCTATACCTGGAGGAGGAATCAGAGTCAATAAGTTCTGCGGCCCTCTAATCTTTCCACAGAATAAAGAGGAGGAGGAGGAGGACTGTATCTACGGCCTCAGCCGGAGGCCTGGCGCGCTGCCGGGGGCCTCGGCCTCCTCCTCGTTTGATTTGAAGGAATTAAGCCATTAAACGCCCTTAATAACCGCGGAAATGGCCGCTCATTGTCAGTCGCTACACGTCACTCGGCTCCTTTAGACGTCCTGCTGCAGCTCAAGTGTGAAAGTCAAACAAAGAAATAAAAAAAAAAAATAACAGATAAGCGTCTGGATCTTTATGATCAAACGAGCAGCCAGAAAATCGGCGTCGACACCAAACCGAGCCGGTTTTACTGACGGAGGAATCCTCAAAAGGCCCATCTGCTGGTTCTGTGAAATTAAATCTGCTGTGTCTGAACTCCCACGCTGTTCAGAAATATGAACGACCGTCCAGGAGAGCAGCAGCACCAAGAATCACAATGAGCTTCTCCTTATTATTACAACAACATTTAAAGTTTAAACCCGCTGGTGTTTAAATCCGGGCTTCAACATCTCCAATCTGACCCCACGGATGAATTTACAAAGAAAAACAGTACCTGCTGTTCCTAATTTGTCCACTGGGGGTCACACTGTTTGTGCACATAACGAGACATCTTCATAAAGTATTTGTTCTGTTTTTTGTAGTAAAATAAAGAACAAAACTATCTGGAGTCCTTATTAACAGGTTATTATGTTTCTGTGACACTTGTCCGAGCCCTTGAGATAAAATCAGACCCCTGAATTAAAATGACAAACCTGGATCTGCTGGTTTCTTTTTTCCGTTGTGCAGTGTCTGAGCGTCTACATTTCAGTCAGAAATAAAACAGAAGAAGAAGTGTTATGATTATTAGTGGCATAAAATGCCGTTTTTGTTTTTCCTGCTCTTTCCTTTTCTTTCTCTCCCTGTTCTCCTTTTCCCCCTAATTTCCCCACGCACGGGGATGAATAAAGTCCTATCTTATCTTATCTCCTTTGTTTTTCTTCCTCCCTCTCCTCCTCCTCATTCTTCATCCCTCTACATCCACCCCTCTTCATCATTTCTTTCCTTCTTTCTCTTCCTCCTCCATCTCCCTTTTCTTCTTTCCCTCATTGTTTTTCTTCCTCTCCTACATTGCCATCCTCTTCTTCTTTCTCTTCCTCCTCTTCCATCTTTGATTTCATTCCTCCTCCTTCTTTCTCTTCTTCAGCCTTCCTCCCTCTCCTCCTCTTTTTCCTCATTGTTCCTCCTTTTCACCTTTTTTTCCTTCCCTCTTTCTCTTCCTTTTCCATCTACTTTTTCTTTTCCCTTGTTTTTCTTCCTCTCCTACACTGACCTCCACTCCTCCTCCATCTTCCTCCTCTTCCATCTTTGATTTCTTTCCTCCTCCTTCTTTCTCTTCTTCATCCATCCTCCCTCTTCCTTGTCCTCCTCCTTCCTGTTTTTCTCCCTCCTCTTCTCTTCCTTTCACTACCTTTTCCTTCTCCCTCTTCTTTCACATTTTCCTTCTTTTTACTATATTTCTTCAACCTCCTTCTTTCTCTGTTTGTTTTCTTCCTCTCTCTCCTCCCTTGCCCTCCTCTCCTCCTCCTGTTATTCCTCCTCTTTCACCTTTTCGTCATCCTTCCTATATTCCTCCTCCTTTGTCCTCCCCTTCCTCTGTTTTTCTTCCTCCCTCTCCTCCTCCTCCTATCATTCAGATTTTGATGCGTCTCTAAAATATCAACCAGTGACAACGCGGCAGCTTTTACACATTTATGACGAGTGTTTTTTAAAAAGCATGATGCAGCCTTCCTCTATTTTTCCTGCTAGTGCTGCAGGATACCTCACTGTTCCATCAGATGTACCTTTCCTCTGGGTTTTCACTTCCATTGGTGCTAGCAGACCCTTTATTTATTTACTTATCAAAGCTGCTAACCCTGGGTTTTAAGGCTGGTGTCGGGGCCTTAGTCCCGGGTGCCTGTGTTGTGCTGTAAGGCGTCAGGGCTGCAGCTCAGGGGCGGGAACAAAGAGGTAACCATGGTGAGGAAAGTGTAAACAGGAAGTCTGCCAGCTCAGACACAGAGCAAGAAACGAGATCCAAACCGGTGGACGAGGTCTAAAGTTGGAAAAGGAATACATTTCCACCACAGAAGAAGAAGAGGAGGAGGAGGTGTGGGCCTCGCTCAGATCTGGATCAGCTGAGTGACTGACGTCTGCCTGAGGACACGTCGTCTCCGTCATGGCTCAGAAAAACGTCCCCAGACTCGTTGTCAAGATCGTTGGCAGCAAACAGGTCAAACAGTTTATAGAGTGAGTTTAACAACGAGCTGATGAGACGAAGCTCGTCTACAGGAGACAGTCGTGTTCAGTAGTTTTATATTAAAATGTGTTTGCTCAGATTTTCTCTTTTCTTCTTCTTCTCACCATTTGACTGTTGGCTGATAACTGACCATGCATCTGTCTTTCTTGTTTTCAGTCTTTTTTGGTGACATCTGATCCTGTCTGTCTCTTGAAGCTGTGTGGCTTGTGTATGTCTTCTTCCTCCTCATTCTTCCTCCTCTTTCATCTTCTCCTGGGTGATTTTCTTCTCCTTCCTCTACCCCTCCCTCTCTTACTTTGTCCTCCTCGTCTCCCTCTTTTGTCTTTTCCTCTTTGATTACACTTCCTATACTCCTCTTGCTTTTCCTCTTCCTCCTCCTTCCTATTTATTTTTCATTATTCCTCCTTCGTTCTCTTCCTCCTTCTGTCCCTTTTTGTTTTCTTCCTCCCTCCATTGCCCTCCTCTTCTCCTCTTTCAACCTCTTCTTCTCCTCCTCCTTCCTATACTCCCCCTTTTCCTCCTATTCCTGTTTTTCTTCCTCATTTCTTCTTCCCTCTTCCCTCGTCTCTTCTTCCTCCTTCCTCTATTCCTCCTCATTTTCCTCTTCCTCATCCTCCTCATTTTCCTCTTCCTCATCCTCCTCCTCCATCTTCTCCTTCTCGAGGGTTAAATATAGAAACATATTGAGTTTTAAATACACCGATCAGCCCAGCTCTGCTCTCCACATCTCTCTGGTTGAAGTTAACTCCAATTAGTGTTTTTATTTTCTTTGTTTCCTGAGCAGAGAACCCCCTCGTGATGAAGGTGTAGAGGATGAGTTCCAGGACAGAGCGGAGATCAGAGGGAGCTCAGGAGTCTGGGCTGCCATCAACCAGGTAACGTCACCGAGCAGAGCACAGACGCAGAGTCTGGTGGTGGGTAAAGGTGAGGCTGAGGGCGGGTAGGTGTAGGCAGGTAGGACGCGGGATGAAATGGGAGGTTTAAAAACCAAAGACTTAAAAAGCATAGTTTACTCTGCCTTGTCTGTGTCTCACCTTTATGAATAAATCCCAGGTGTTGACACAGAGCGCTCAGGCTTCTGTTTGTCTCTAGGTTCCTGGCAGAATGTGTGTGACGGCGCCCTCCGGTGATCGCTCCAGGTCCTACATCCACCCGAAGACTCCCCGCGTAGCTGAGACAGAGCAGCTGCAGGGGTGGAAGCAACAGAACAGGTCCTACTAAAAAAATAAATAAACACAACCTTGAGAAACAGAGATCGTCTTTATCGACTCGTTGCTCAAGGAAATGCTGCAGATACAACATCACACCTTTTAGAAATCCACCAGAGCTTCTCCTTTGTTTACGACTCACATCAGGACAAACTGCTTTTCCACTAATATCTACAGATATTACAATATCTGCTCCTGAGTGACTTCATTTCAATTCAGTTTTATTTATATGGCGTCAATTTGTCTCAAGACGATTTATAAAACCCGGTCTGAAACCTCCAGAGCAGCCAGAAGGCGACGATGGCAAAGAAAAAAACTGAGGCCGACCGTGTAGAGACAGAAAAGAGAGAGAGGATAGGAGGAGGAGGACATGTCCTCAGTGCTTCGTCCCCCAGCAGCCTAGGCCTATAGCAGCATCACTAAGGGATGGTTCAGTCCAGCTCTAACTATCAGCTTGATCAAAAAGGAAAGTCTTAGTCCTGACCTTAAAAATAGAGAGAGTGTCTGCTTCCTGAACCCAAACTAGGATCTGGTTCCACAGGAGAGGAGCCTGATAGCTGAAAGCTCTACCTCCCATTCTACTTTTTGAAACTCTAGGAACAAATAGACCTGGAGTTTGAGATGGAAGTGATCTGTTGGGATGATCTGGTACAATGATATGATGGAGCTAGGCCTTTAAGGGCCTTGTATGTAAGGAGGAGGAGGATTTTAGGAGGTCTAGATTTTAAAGGGAGCCAATGAAGAGAAGCTGAAGCTGGAGTATTATGATCTCTCTTGCTAATTCCTGTCAATGCTCATGTGACGGCAACAGAATGATAAAAAAACTGCCTCCATTTAACAAACCTCCAGAGTAAAACATGTTAAAACTTTAAAATACGTACAACTAACCTCTCTGTAACGGATCACTTCATGTTATTCTACTTAATGCACTTTATTAATACTTCCTATGGATATATATTTATGTCTGTCTCCATTTCTTGTACGTTTTGTTTGCTTATTCTATTTCATTTTACTTCACTAGATTTTTACTTGTGGTTCTTGACCAAGCAATTTCTCTTGTGGGTGATTAAAGTCAGACAGATTTGGGTTTATGGACCAAGACCCCTTAGATGAATCTCTAAAAGATGAATTAGAACACCCAACACCCTACGGATTCACTTTGAGGAATCAAGTGACTCCTCAAAGTGAATCCTCTCTTACGTCTAAGCTCAAAAGTTAAATAAACCTGAAGCAATACTGCAAAAAAATAAATCTATATTATTTATTGGGTCACCTCTGCTACATCAACCAGATCAATGATCCTCATCACAGATCCACAGACTGTTTGTTGATTGAAGATCATTTTTTTTTCTTGCAGGAAGCTGCGTCTGAGGACGGAGATAAGGCCGAGCTGTCCTCGGCTGTCAGGGATCAGCTGTCTGACTGGCAGCTCTCCTCCCTGAGCTCGGCGGAGGACGAGGCGACGGCTCTCGACCCCTCCCTCTGCGGGAAACTGAATCGATCCCAGGTCACTCACCTGTTCCTGAAAAACGACGTTCCGCTGAGATTACCGACGTTTTCCCTGCTCCTCCAAACGTTCACGGATGAAACTGATCCAGAGCAGGTCGGTGGACGCCAGTGTCACGCTCATGCTCAGACATGTTTCTGTTTGCTGTGGGTCTGAAAAGAGGAAAAATAAATGTACAGAAGATGCAATACTTTAAAATAGCTAGCAGTTAGGAGGAGCTATGGGTTGCCAAGATGGAGAAAGTTGGAGACACCACACTGACCAGAGACTTGGCTGACTTTAAGGAGAGTTCATCCATCTTCATGCATCTACAAAACAAAAATATCTCAAGCCTTTATATTAGTAAAAGCCTTGAAAGTCTGAAATACTGGGTCCTGCAGGAGAAAGCAAAGTTATATTTAATGCACATGTACAGTAGGCTGCTAAAAGCTGGATTCATGCACCAGGAATGTTATAAAAAACCTGTGATTACAAACATGGAGCAGGATTTCTTCCTCTATCTAGTTGTTCCTCAGCAGCAGCCAGATCTCTGCTGCCACCTCTGACTTAAAAACTGTACTGCAACAACTCCACAAATTAAAAACTCATTCCAGTTTTACACACTTCTACTATATATATATATAATGTGTAGCATTGAATTCAGAGTTGTTCATTGTGTGTCGTTACAGATTCACTACAGAAATCTCCTAGAGTTCGTCAGAGCTTCTGCAGAGCCAGAGAGGTAAACATCCAGAACCAACGATTATCGCTCGAAAATGAAATTAAAATGACAGAAAACGTTCTGGTTTTATTTTCAGAGTAGCTGAACGAGGGAATTTAAAGCGAACTGGAGAACTGGAGAACCCAGAACCAAACTCACCTGGCTACAGAAGTGGACCCTCGGAAAGCTCGGTCCTTTAGTCCTTCAGAAAATTAGTGTCAAGTCGGACAGAATCAGAAAAGACTTCATTGTTCGTCTGCCTTAAAGTTACCTGAGAAAAACAGCGTTACATAATAGAAAGAAAGCCTGCAAAGGGAAGTAAACATGCCCCGTATACCACAGACCATAACTTATACACTGATCAGGCCATAACATTATGACCACATCCTGATAGTGTGCAGGTCTCCTTTGTGGTGACTCATCAGAGAATCAGGGCCTTCTGAAGGTGTAGTCTGGCAACCCAATGATGGGGGGGGGGGTTTCATCCCACAGATACTTGATCAGTTTGGGATCGAGTGAATTTGGAGGCCAGGTCAACACCGTGTGCTGTTCTTCATGTTTGTTTCTTTCTAGTTTAAATGTTATTCACTTCTCCGGTCAGTGGTCATAATGTTGTGGCTGGTCGTCCTGGCTTTTTAAGGTTGATTTTTTTTTTCCTTACACATTCAGGCATTTACAAACCTGAACTAGACACCAGCCGGACACATTAGTCACTAACAGGAACCAGACCGTACCAGCGCTGCCGCTCAGGCCCAGTCCACCCTGTGTGATCAGAGAAATGAACCCACGCCACACAAGCAAGAGTTGTTTCGCTTTTTTCTTTATTTTTTTTTCTGCATTTTTTTGTTTTTGTTTAAATATTTCATATTTTTTCCCTTTTTTTCTTGCTATCCCTGCTTTTGGCACTACATACTGTACTTAGGGTGACATGTTAGATCATTTTTAAAACAAACATCTATTCAAAGCCTTCATCTCGTGGCAAGCAAAGTATGAATACAGCTAATAAAAATAAAGGTTTACATTTGTCCTCCTTACTTTACACATAAAATAAAAACACTTTTTTGGACCCCCTCAAAAATGGGGGTATTAAAATATTTGACATTTGTATCACAAATCAATGTAATGAGACGAGAAAATAAAACATAAAAACTGTACAAAAATGATAAAATTCATTTTGTTTTTTTAAAAAAACCTCCTGTGATCGAATGATAGTAAATAGTACATAATTTGGATTTTGCTATGTTACTGACCGTTAACCTAATTTTAAAAAGAGATGTGAGTTTTACTTCTTCTGTTGGATGTAGTTCAGGTTGACTTGATGTCGGACGTGTGGGACCAGGGGGAAGTTAGGATTCGGGTGCACCACAGAACCTAATGAAAGAGACGCAAACAAAGAGTTAAAACCAGATGTCAGGATTACAACGGTTATATAAAAACAACTCTTTATTGCGTCTGACCTTGGGCCACGAAGGGTTTGCCGGGCTGGTAGCCTCCGTTACCCTGCTGGATGTAGTTCTGGGGCATCCTGTAGGGCCACGACGGAGACAGCGTGTACTGGGGGGTTTTATTGTGCTCCCATAACCGAGAGCCTTGGCTCACGCCTACGAACTGAGCAGAGTGACCCGACTCTGTGGACAGAGAAACAAACACATTCAATTATCTGATATTATCTGGGTGAATTAAGTGAATGCAACAAACTCCAGACTGAGTGAGGATGATAAACTAGTTGAGTGTGAAGTTGCTCTGTAAGGTTTCAGGAAGACGGTGCTACCAAAGTTCACCCAGTGAATACCTGACTTGACTACAGTGCCATTGCCCATGAGAGACCCAGGTTGTGCCATGTGGTTGTGCCAGTGTCCTTCCCGTCCCAGCTGCCTCCCCGCCGGCTGGGCGAAGATGATGCTGGGGTCGTTGAGGTTCATGGGGCTGGGGTTGCCCGCGGAGCCCGTGGGACTCCCGTTCCCCGACGCCGAGCGCAGGGCGAACTTGAGGCCAGGCGGGGAGGGGGCGGTGGGAGAGGACGTGGTGAGGACTGGTCCGTGGATGGGCCAGGAGGTGGAGGGGATGTGGACCGGGTGAGGAGGCTGGCCCTGGGACTGGTGCGGCTGGTGCTGGTGTGGGGGGAGGAGGCCCAGTGCAGTGAGTGTTCCCGGGTGATACTGGCCTGGGTGGGAGGTGGGGAAGCTGAAGAGAGACAGGGGCATCTGGGGGTGAGGAGGCTGCTTCTGGGGACCTGCAGAACTGGTCTTACTGTGGGAGGGCTGAGGGGAGCTGGAGGACTGGGAGGAGCTCTGGGAGACAGTGACAGGCTGCGGGGAGTAGGGTGGAGTCTGACGACTGTCGGACTGTTGAGAAGAAGAAAGAAATCTGTTTGTAGACTTGACAAGAGAATGCATTTAGTAATTACTGTGAACAGAAGCACATCAGCAAATGTCATGGAGACTACTTCCTGGAGCATTAAAATGCTGTACTCACACATTCAGAGGATTGTCTGGTCCGTCCAGGACAGTCCGCTGCTGCCTGAGGAATAGGGATGGACTGGGAGCTCACTATACTTCGTACCATGTGTGGAGCTGTGGAATAAGGACGAGTCTTAGCAAACCTTTTATCCTGAACCTCATCTGCTTTCCGTTGGGCCAATAACTTCTCAGGTAAAGACGTTTCGCTCTGACCTGGTGCTCCGGTGGTCCTCTTGAGGTGGCGGTACTCGGGACAGTCTCTCCGGACGTGGCCCATGTCCCCGCACTGGAAGCAACGCCTGTCCTTCGGCTCTCGCTCCTCCTCTTTGACGTCTTCATCTTTGTCGTTTTCCTTCTTCTTCATCCTGGTAAGAAAAAAGGGAAATAAGAATATGAATTAATAAACGTGGAGCTATGACACAGATACAAGCAGATCTGTAGAAACACCCTCAACTACCAATATTAACACAAAAGTTAAAGATGTAAACTACATTAGTAAAAGTAAAACAAGTAGAAACAGCACTAACTTAAACTGTGTGACCTCAGCTGAAGCTTCAGGAGCTGATCTTTTCTTTTTCAGCTTCACTTTTGTGGAAGTGTCATAGATCATTTACAGGTTTCTCACTATATTACCAACCTGTCGCAGCTTCTTTTTATTATATATATTGTGTTAGAGCTGGTGATTGTTGAAAAAAATAAATGCAGACAACTCAAAGTAAAACTCCCTTCGCTTAATTTTAGCTGAAGTCCAAGAGTGACGCTGCTATAAAATGTCCTAAAGTTACAATATGAGAAAACATATTCTTATGTTTAAGTATAAAAGGCTGAGATGGAAACTTGTGTTTTACTCATACTTGTAGAAATGATCTCTGGTTATGACGTTATAAATATTATACCTTTTATACCTACACACATTTTTAGAGCTTTACTTGTATTTGCAGATTCAGATTAATAATAAAAAACATATATTTTTAAAAATAAACCATCATGTCATGTGACCGTATACATCCTGAAGGAGAATCTACAAACTACCTGTCAGTGTTTAAATTAGCCACCTTTACCCATGTGATCAACACATTAAGCTCGACTTCGCACCCTAACATCTGTCCAAACGTAGATCTACAACATCACAGAGATGCTGATTAAAGCCCTATTAGCACAGGATTAGTTTTATTATCTGGGACTTCTGGTATTTTGTAATAGCCAAGATCATTTGTGATCTTAAACCTGTGTGAATCGACCATGTCTGTAATTTGTCAAGAAAAAATTAGAACGCAAATTACCAAGCCTATTTCTCATGAAGGCTGTGCTGTAAATCAAAGTCTGGACAGATGTTAGGGTGCAAAGTGGACACGTCACTGACCCAGCTGCCCATTCAGACAGATGAAATCTTTAGATCAAGCATTAATGTGTTCATCAACAAAGCTGGGGATGATTCAAACACTGCCAGGACGTTTGCGGTTTCTTCCTCAGGATCAATAGTCTAAAAATATATTTTTTATCATCAATACAGAATTTGCCAAGTAACTAAAGCTGCCAGAAAGTGTAAAATGTCTTCTGACGTGTAGTGGAGTGAAGAGGAAAGTAGCAGAGACAGAACTATGGACAGTAAATTAGAGTAAAACAGATTTGCTTTATCCCGTGTGAATGCGCCACATGAAACAGACTCATTTCTGAATCACATGACGTCCCCAGATGAAACTAATCCCGTGTGAATAGAGATTAAGACTGGATTAGTTTTCATCAAAGGACCTCTGTGTTTGGAGAAATATGGTGGGTAAACTGTGGTGTAATAATTTACTTTATAAATCAGGGACATGCATGATTTGCAAGAGATTAAGATCACTGATGACCTCTGCAATTATTGTCCTGTATGAATAGAGCTGTGGGCTACATGCAAAACCTAAAAACACATCAGTTCAGTGGACAGTAATGCTTTTTAAAATATAGTTTTTACATTACGAGAGAACACACATTCGAGGGAACAACCTGCGCCTCTTTGGACAGTCCTTCATGTAATGTCCAATCTTCCCACAGATCCGGCAGCAGCGGTCGTTGGGCGCCAGCTCGCCGTCCGTCAGCACCTTCGAGTCGAAGAAGTAATCCTGCAGCAGAACGGCGCATATTTAGAGAGAGTCCTCGGGGACATTTGATCACATGATGAGTGAGTACGGGACACGAGTCGTGAACGACATACCACTTCAGTGCCGGGGACGGGATAGAAGGGCGTTCCGAACAGCTTTCTCCCATTTATAAAGGCCTTCATGATGAAGTTCGTCACTGGAGGAGGAAGAAGAATCAATTTCATGGCTTTTAAAACGAGCGTCCAACAATAAGATTTAACCTAAAACAAACAAGTGCGCTTACTTTTACGAGAAACTCCAGCACCGAGGTTATGATTCAGATCGAAGGGATCTGAGGAGCAGGAAACACGAGTGAGCAGAAAATAAAAAAAATATGTAAGAATAAAGACAGAATGACAAACAGAGCCGTGGGAGCACCTTCAATCGCGATGCATTTGCTGGTCCATTGCTTTTCGAAGGTGGTGAGACGCTTCCGTTGGCGGATGCTGATGACGTGCTCTTTGAAGTCAAACTCCTCCGTGTAGAAGCGCAGGAGGCCCAACCACAGCTCTCCCACTGACTCCGTGTTCGGCTGTTGATCTGAGAGGCGCTGAGGCTGCGTGGAGACAAACAACACTTAGATATGAAATTATGACGGAGGAAGAATCAAAGGAGTCCCCGGGACTCACCAGAACCTTGAGGTCATCAAAGAAGAAAGCATTCCAGCCGTCTACCATCCGCTGGGGAACGTTCTTCCCATCAAAGATCTGAAAAGGCATGAGACGGCGCCGTTACACACTCCTTAATGTTTCAGGACTAGCTCAGGTGACTGTCATTAATCAGCGGTAGGTACCTCCTGCAGAACAGGAATAACCGGCGGCTGCCTCTGCTGCAGAAAGTAAAGCACCATCAGGATGTAGGCGTAAGAGGAGAGGCTTCCCCTGGATGCGTCCCCGATGTCGCAGCGCTGTGAGCACAGAGGCCGAGGTGAGTTACAGCAAGAGACGACGGTGACACGCAAGAAAGACCTGCTGCCTCAAACCCTGCATCTGATCCTGATCATTTAATATTCAGCATCAGCCAATGAGAGGCCTGATCTGATCTTAGACTACATTCACTCCTCTGGAAAAGGAGAAGAAAGAAGACGGGGACAAGAAGGAGTAGAAGGAGGACAAGAAGAAGGAGGAGGCGTAGTACATGGAGGACAAGGAGAAGAAGTAGGAGAAGAAGGAGGAGAAGAAAGAAAACAAAAAGGAGGAGGAAGAGGAGAAGACGAAGGAGGAGAAGGAAGACAAAAAGGAGGAGGAAGAGGAGGAGGAGGAGAAGAAGTAAGACAGGAAGAAGGAGAAGGAAGACAAAAAAGAGGAGGAGAAGATTGAAGGAGGAAGAGGAGAAGACGAAGGGGGAGAAGGAAGACTAAAAGGAGGAGGAGGAAGAGGAGGAGGAGGAGAAGACAAAGGAGTAGGACAGGAAGAAGGAGGAGAAGGAAGACAAAAAGAAGGAAGAGGGGGACAGGAAGAAGAAGAAGGATGAGAACAAGCAAAAGGAGAAGGACAGGGAGGAGAGGGGGAGAGGAGGAGGAGGAGGAGAAAAAGCAGGAAGAGCAGAAGGACAAGAAGGAGAAGAACAAGGAGTACATCGAGGACCAGAACGAGAAGAAGGAGAACAAGGAAAAGAGGAAAAGAAGAGGAAGAAGGAAGACGATGAGAAGGAGAAGAAGAAAAAGAAGTCCCCAATAACGATCAGGACATCCCTCGTCTCCAGTGGGCGATTCAGGCCATGGTTGCCTAGGTAACCCTCTTGTATATTTCCACTTACAAATGTCTGTCAGTAAAACGAGCAGAACAAGATATAAACACTGCTCGTTCTTTCTGCTTGTATCTTCCTGTGCGTACGTCGCCAGCGTCCACAAACCTTTGCAAAGACCTTCATGGTGTAACCCAGGAACTGGACACGCGGGTCCAGAGCTGCATACGTGGCCAGCATCCTGGTGTTGTGTTGAGCCTGCAAGACGAGGAGGAGCCGCCCAAATGAATTCAACAAATAAGAAGGCACAACGTTAAAGTAGCCGTGGTCTGAGAGTCTCCTCCACTCACCAGGGTGTTATAAAGGCTGATGTCCCCCTCCAAGCCACTCTGTCTGTGTTCAAACTTCACTATAGGCACTTTAGCTGTGGTGATAGGCAAGATGTTCCTCAAACCTGAGACGATGGGAGAACGTGGAGGTCACAACTAGTCCTTAACACACAAGACGAGTATTTACAAATGATCCAGAGACGATTCTTATTCACCTGTGTGCTTCTTCAGCACTTTTGCAAGGCCTTCAATGATCTCTTTGCAGTTCAGATTCTGTTGAGACATAAAAAAATAATTCAGAACTTGAGGGTCGCGTGTCTAAATCATCACAAACAGCAGCATGTGAGCGTCTATGTCTGCCAACCTCTGCGGTCTCATGACCCTCCAGAGTCATGCAGATGTCAAGGTCGCTGTCGCGGAAGCCAAACCCGTTTTTGGACGAGCCAAACAGACAGAGCTGAGCTTTTTCTGTGGATTCAAAAACCAGGGGGGGGCGGGAATTAAAGGCTAAGACGAGAAAACCAGAAGAAGAATCAGGTTGATGTAGTTCATGCTTGACGCTCACCGTTGTACTCCTTCCTTATGAACCTCTCCAGGCTGGCCAGGATCTGCTCCCTCTTCTGCTGGTCAATGTGCGAAGGAGACAATTCATCTACCAACAGAAGAGCAGGAATTTAATTACACCGAGCTGCTATGATTAGTCAAGTAAAAGTTACTAGCAACCGTTAATGGTGCATCAATCATTCTGGATATGCAGACCCTAGAAATGTAACTACGCATTAGACTGCTTGATAGTAGTGCGTTTCCTCTTTAATATTTCCAGCTGCTTCTACATCTCCGCAGTTTTTGAATTGATTGTTTGGATCAATAAGCATGGAACACATTGAAGAGAGGTTAACTGAGGAGGTTCAGAGATGCAAACATTTGTAAGACTCTCTGGCGAAGGTTTCAGTTGTTGGAAGTGAAGCAGGAAGTAGAAATAAAAGTTTACCCGACGCAGTGTCGACTAGTGTTTGGGTGCCGTTTTTACAGAGTGAGGCAGACTGACGAGCACAGAAGTATAAATGTCTCACACCGGCATAGGCTACGTACTTAAGTTACGCCGTCTATGTCCTGCAGTACTCTAAAAGAGCCTTTAACATAACGGAAAAGTGACAAACTGCTGCTTTAACTGGTCTTTGTTGGTCTCAGAATAGATTCCTTGCATCACTTTGTGATCTATGATATTATGACAAGACTTCCTTCTGTTTTATTAATCGGTTAAACTCTTCGTTTATGAAAATATTTGGTAAATTAAAATATTAGGGACAACTACGTAACTTCCACCGGGTCAGTTATTGATTACATACAGTAGCACAGCTTGCAGAGCCCATCGAGGATGTCTCTGAAGCGGTCGTTCATGGGAGGCAGAGGCTTCAGCTCAATCTTCTTGAAGTCTTCGGGACAATCGTCCTTCAGGTGACCGTCTCGTTTGCAGATGCTGCACACAACGGTTGGAGGCTGGAAGAAAAGAAAACCCCAAAAGGATTCACACATGAGACTCAGAAGTAAAGATGAAGAGACCGTATTATGTGTCGATAATAATATTTTTAGCTCTGGTTCATCATAGTTACCTTCCCACCAGTGAAAATCATCTTATCAAACACATAGTGCAGCTCATCTGGTGAAAGCGGCGCTTCCTTCTCTGAAACACTGTTCTCCTCTTCCTCCTCCTCTTCGTCGTCCTCCTCCTCTTCTTCTTCCTCTTCTTCCTCCTCCCCTTCTCTGTCACTGTCCAGCAGGCCGTTGGGGGAGAAGGTTTTGTTCCCCTTGTCGAGAACCATGTCCATGAGGCTGGCGTCTAAAGTCTTCCCATCCCTCTTCCTGGACGGATCTGAACCATCTTCATCATCGCTTGCAGGCTCCTCGTCCTCCTTCGAGCCCTGCTGGCCCCTCGCCGCGCCGTGACTCTTTTCACCTTTCCCGTCGTCCTCTTCCTTTCTCACCAACTCTTTCGTCTCGTCCCCTTCCAGTTTTGCGCCCTGTCCCCCTGCTTTCTTCTTTCTCTGGCGTCTTCCATTGCCCTTTTTCTGAGGACAAGCGAAGTATTTGTAAGCCGTGCGGAAGCGCTCCTGGATGTACTCAAACACCATTTGGCTGTTCAAGCTCCGTGCGACATTCCTCTTCAAGGCGAATGGATCTAGAAAAACAGAAACAGACGCAATGAATGATTTTCTGATAATCCTCCAGGTCCTGTAAGAGCAGCTGTCCAACCTGGCGGTCTGTTACCTTCAATAGCGAGCCTTCGACGAGGCCAGTTCTTCGCCTCTCTAGAGAGGAGCTCCTTTAAGCGGATGCTGATGATGTATTCTTCAAGAGCAAACTCCAGTGTGTAGAAACGCAAGAGCTCCAACCATAGCTGGCCCAGGGACACATTCTTACCCAGGTCGAGGGTTAGACGAGACTTTAAGTGAAAGCAGAAGTTAGTTAAAACTACGATGCCAAAACATCCTCCCTCTGCCCCCTGGAGAATAAACTGTTCTGTTGCTGCACGGCTGCACGTTTAACACTCACCAAGCCCTCTGAATAGTGCGTATCCTCCAGCTTGTTGTGCTCTGGCTTCTGTCGGCCTTCTCCTCTGGAGTCGTTTCGGTTCTCCCCGCGTCCCTCCGTGGAGCTCGGAGGTCTGCGCTCCCATTTCACAAACATGTCCAGCGCAATTCCAGTTAGATGATACTCGTCTACGCGCTTCACGTCAAAGCCTTGGACCTGAAAGAGGGAAAAAATTAAAACTAAAGCCAAGCGGAAGAAGAAGGAAAAAGAAGCAGCAAGCAGAGATGTGACAGGTCAGATTCTTTTAGACGCTTCGCTAAACTGGTTTTTGACTCACAAGCAAATGCACATGAGACACTAAGCTAACAGTGTCTCTGGCTTATCATCAGCTTTATCACATAAATATAGTTAATGGAAGTAATCCTCCTCATGTTTAAGTCCAAAATCAAAGCAACACATTGTTTGCATTCAAGTCATTTATCGTTAAGATTTTAAATGTTGCTTTTGCTGATTTTACCTCTTTTATATTATATTTGTACTTGAATTACTGTAACAATAGTTATGAGCACTGTCCTCTCAGACAAGTTATCTCAAGAAATACTCCTGTGTTCAGACATGGCACTGCTTTTGTAGGTCAGAAAAATTACAAAATTACATATTACTATTACATCTCTCTGTTAATGCAGTGGTTCCCAAAGTGGGGAGAAGGACGCAGATGGAATGAGAGGGTGACAGTTTTTTGGGACTTCCGCTGGTCACGGTATTCCTGCGGGAGTCAATTTCACTGTTGGTAACGAAATAGGGACGGGGATAGAGCAGATAATCAACGGGAAGGAGCTGGAGATTACATTAAACAATGACGCTGCAATGCTGTGAGTGCGCCCAGCCTTCCAGCTTTAGATAACAACATAGGGAGTGGGATGGGATTTGGGAGTCTTTCTGTCGGGATTCATGTGATTGTGATATGACGGGAGTATTTTTGTGGGCTCAGGATGGGGTGGGAGCGACAACTCATCCCGTGTCACCCTCTAGATGGAATGAATTAATCAGTTAAAGACACCGCTAGCGATGAGATGGACCGGTTTCTGACGGGCTCCCACTCAAACCTGTTACTCTGAAGATAGTTACACAGCAAAGTTTACTTTTATTTGTTCAAAAAAGGTTTGTATTAACTAAAATGTGTGAAATAAACAAACATTATAAATGATCAAGGACAGCACAGCAGCCTGATATCCAACTCTGGAAAGAGATATGAAGAACCGAAGAAGTGCTAATAGACCAGTGTTGATACAGCCTTTTAACCTGGATTCACATTTCTGTTAGAGACAGAAGCTTCAGTTAGACTAAATACAATAAATAAAAGTTAGACAAAACTGTGACTAATAAGCTCATTCATCAGAAGGCTAAATTTAAATTAACGTTTGAGGCGTCATACAGAAACAATTCACGTCTGAGTCAGTAGCTTCTATAATTCAGCTCCTGAACACCTCCTACTGATACGTGGAACAATTATGGCTGAAATAAATGGCTTAAGTGTTAAACTGGGCAGGAGAATTAAAAAGAAATTACCGTCATGAAATGTGGACTTTATTTTTTTAAATGTACTTTCTGCAGATGTTCTGCAGCGTCGGCGTACCAGGAGTAGGTGTGTGTCATTAAATGAAGCCATCCACACCTGGTTTAACCAGCACAGCAGCTAGTCAGCAAGTCACTGACAGGTGAGGTGAAGTGGCTCAGGTATGACAGGTTATGTCATTACGCTTGACTTACTCTGCTCTATTCTAGGCCCCAGGGGCTGATTTCAGACTTTACGCTACTAAATAGTAAACAAACAAACGCTTATTCTTCTTATTCATCTCATATGAGCTGTAGTGTGATCCAAACCGTAGATCAAAGCTCCAAGCTACATTTATCTAAACATCGCTGAGAAATTATTCCTGTGTGCGTTAAACGTTTCCACCTTAATAGCTGTGCCAGAAATGATAAATGCAGTCCGAGTTAAATGGGTCATTTTATATTTTATTGATGCAACTATGAATATAAATTTAACATTTTGAAGAAATTAATGATTTACAGCAGCGTCGAATCGTTTCTTTTTCAACTTTTATGCAAATGTGTGAATCGCGTGTCTAAAAATAAACGTAATGGGATCATCGAAGCAGCAGTGCGTGGATGACGGCTTGTGTTCAAATCGTGTTTCCCAACATAGTCCTGAGCCGTGCGGCAGACGTCTATGTGAAACGCGACACCCGGACGCAGACAAAGAATGTGGGTCATCTTGTGCAATACATTAAATGACAAGACACCGTCTACGTGGCACAAGGCAGGGCTTTATACTGAAAGGCGCCATTTCCAAAGAGCACCACAGGTTCACATCTTACTAGAACCTTGTGTCATGCCGTATCTCCCTTTCCTCAACGCCCTACAGTTTGCTACCCAATAAAAACATCAGCAAAGAATAATTAAGTTTGGTTATTTGCTGAGGAAAGTGCACCAGCTTGAGTTTCACTCACCCAGCGGCCCAGGTAGACGGGCAGGATGGGCTCTCTCCTCTGCTGCAGGAAGAAGATGACCATGAGGGCGAAGGAGTACGACGGGATGCCACCTTCCGCCTGGCAGTCGATGTGACACAGCTGTGGAGATAAACCAAGAAAAAAAAGAAGCTTTTCCTCAATCTGTACAACCAGAATTAACTTGTGTAAATATAAAATCCTCACTCAATTTCAATGCAACCTGCAGACACCTTTGTCCTAAAGAAGGGGGATGTCAGTATTAGCTGATATGCACGGGACTTAAAAAGCCAAAGGAGCACAGAGTAAACCTATGAGAAGCTCTTTCATCGTTCCTTCTTTTCAGCTGAAGTGTCAGTCACAGCCTTACCCTTGCCCAGTAACGGAAAGCCAGCACCAGGGGAACCAGCCTGGGCTCCAGTTTAGCCAGGGTGGCCAGATGGTTGGTGGTGAGGCAAGCGAGGTCATTGCCTGCGCTCACTTTACACATCAGGCCGCTGTGAAGAAAAAGAGGACAAAAATAATTAGAAGTGAGATTAAATTCTTAGCCTCAATCTAACTCCTGCTTTGGCTGCAAGACATTTTTATTTCTCTTTATTAGAAGGCGTTTCCCGTGGCACTAAAGTTGCTATCACATTAGTGCAGAAAGTTCAGGCAACGAAGCATATGAGTGGATATGTAATATAACAATTATCAGATAAATGGGCATAATAAAAAAACAGCTTATCTAACTGAGCGGACTCTTGACGGTATTATCTTACGGTGCCACGCTGCAGGTCTAAAAAAAAAGATTTCCTTCTTCTCGTCATCAAATTAATGAAATATTTAAGAATAAAGTTTGAGCCGAGGCTTACCTGCTGACATCCCGACAGAACACAGCAGGAACTTTGGCATGAAAATCTGACTCAACCTCGGAAAATTCAGCTAGAGCGCAAAATAAAATAAAACACAACGTCAGGCACTTTTACAAGAATGATAAATGATGCACTTTGTGAGATCCTAGATGAGAAATATTTCCTCCAAATTAGAGACAAACGCTGCAGGTTCATTATCTGTTAACAGCGTCGAAACTTACGGCTGTTTTTGAGGATTTCCAGCACTTGAATCAGGACTTCAGGTTGTGTCATCTGGACAGACAAAAACTAGTGAGAGGCCGTCCTTCAGAAGGAACAAATGTCATCGCTGCTTTACAGTGTTGTTGTTTTATTTTTGTTTGTCAAAGCGAAAGACTCACTGAGGAAGGGTGGGTGACGTCAATGTTGATATCACTCGTCTTGAAGGCAAACCGGGTAAGACACGAACCATAGAGACGCAGAGAGCAAGCTGGAAAGAGACGACATGTGTAAACATGTAATATAAAGTAGAGACCAGGGCTGAACGATCTATCGTTATCGTGTCTATATCTAGATATGAACATTCAAGATATTAATATGGAAAAGGCAACGATATAAACGAGACAGACAAACATATGAGGACGGGAGTGAGGGAGACTGAGACGCACACACACTACAAACATCGCAGGGATGCAGAATAGAGGGGGACAAATTTTACGGGAGTCAGTTTCACTGTTGGTGACATGATAGGGACGGGATAGAGCAAATAATCAACGGAGCGGGACGGAGGGACAGGATATTTGATCGGGATATGACGGGAGTATTTCTGAGGGCTTGGGATGGGAATGACAATTGATTCCCGTGTCACTAGTGCAAAATCTGATTTGGTGCCAAAACATAAATGTTCCTCCATCATTTGGAGGTATTTAGGATTTAAAATGATGATGTAAACCAGAGTGAGGTGTCGCTTGGTGAGATAGCACAAGAAACATGTTTGATGAAGAGTGAATGAGAGAAACACCTGGGACGTCTCAGTCGTCCCAGAAGAAGAACAATCAAAGTTTAATTGCTGATGCGTTCAGTAGCGTTACACCGTATGAGTCGACGTCCACCAGACATAAACACATTACAGACGCTAGAACATACCACACTGCAGAAGACATGGTACCTGTGGACACGGTCTTTAAAAAAAATGGTTCAGACGCTCGATATCGAGATATGAAATATTGTCCATTTCGTTCAGCCGACCTGATCCGATGTTAATTGTCCTGCAGGTAGTCTCCTGTAACGTCCTACGGTCTTTCCTTGTCTTCTCCTGGAGTTGGTCTCCTGTGTCTTCCTAAAGTCTGTCCTTGTCTTCTCCTAGAGTTGGTCTCCTGTGTCTTCCTAAAGTCTGTCCTTGTCTTCTCCTAGAGTTTGTCTCCTGTGTCTTCCTAAAGTCTGACCTTGTCTTCCTTGTCTTCTCCTAGAGTTGGTCTCCTGTGTCTTCCTAAAGTCTGTCCTTGTCTTCCTTGTCTTCTCCTAGAGTTTGTCTCCTGTGTCTTCCTAAAGTCTGTCCTTGTCTTCTCCTAGAGTTGCTCTCCTGTGTCTTCCTAAAGTCTGTCCTTGTCTTCTCCTAGAGTTGGTCTCCTGTGTCTTCCTAAAGTCTGACCTTGTCTTCCTTGTCTTCTCCTAGAGTTGGTCTCCTGTGTCTTCCTAAAGTCTTTCCTTGTCTTCTCCTAGAGTGGACTGGATTCAGTCCAATAAATCTTTCAGTCAGATGTGGTTTTGGTTTGTGGCAGACCTAAACTAAAAAAGGTTGGACTTGGCTGTAAAAACAGACTAATACACATCAGTAAGGTGTAATTAAGACGGGCGAACCTGAGAGGTGCCTCTTTACGATCTCCTCCATCCTGACCACCACCGCCTTCCGAACCTCAAAGTCCTCCTCTGAGATCCCGTGCTGCCTGGCGGTCTCCAAGACGGCCGCGTCCACCGCCCTAATCTGTGCGGGAGAGGGAGGCGGCAGGGCACGCAGCTCGTTCTCCTCCTGTTTCTCCTAAAACAACCAGAATGTGTGAACTATAAATACGTATAAATCCTCCCTGCACAGCTATGTGAGCGCTTAAAAATTAAAAATTCACGCACCATGATGTTCTTCTTGTGTCTCTTCTCCTTGATGTGTTTGTGTGCTCCTTGGATGTTCTCAATGTGCACAGAACAGAGCTTGCATAAGTATTGATAGTTGGGGTACTCGGGGGACTGCTGTGAAAAGACAAGAGAGACAAAGGTGATCACTTCATGTTCTCTTAGTTTTTCAAATGGAAATTTAAACGGCCGGGTATCGCTACCGATTCCCTTCATTTATAGATATTTCAGTTTCGAAACCATTTCACAACCTAAAACTAACGTTGGTTTATTGGTTCTAGAGATTTGTAGTGTTTCCAAAACATTTTCCCTCTAGTTTCTCATCTTTCACGTGTCTTTGCTTTCTTCTTTGTTGTCATACTTTTTAAATTGAAATCACATTTCAGTCCTGGCGATGCTCTCAAGAGTTGGAGCTCACTCACACCTGGACTAACGTCTGATTCTGGGAGGTGTGTGAAACCAGTCTTGCGAGACTAGCAAGATTTCTAACAACAGGGTGCAGGAAATGGGAGTGTATTTTAAAAAACTACTTACTATTTACATTATTTAATATGTATTTTTTAAATCACGGTTGATGTGGATCAGAAATATATATATATATTTATAAATATATATATTTGTTTTAAACCCAGCGCTAAAAAAATGTTTATTTCTCATTTTAAATTGACTGATTTATCGATATATCTCTACAGGTCTATACATGAAGCTCTCTACCAGTGAGAGGTGAGATCATGCCTGATAGGTGTGTAAATAACTGAGATCTAAAGTCGTCTGGCAGACATTCAATTGCAAACGACCCCATCACATCATGCATGATTGGTCCGTTTCCTTACTTTCAACAGCCGGTGGATGTAGTCCCTGTAGAGGCGCTCCTCTGCCTGCCGGAGGCCCAGCTGTTGCTCTGTGAGAGGCCCGTCCTCCACAGTGGGCCTCACCTCTGTACCGTCTGCAGCAGACTGATGCATCAGTGCTGCAGCTCTCACCACTGCACAACAAAGTCAGAGAAGTTTACTAGTTTACAACTATGTCTGATGAAGGTGGAATCATGTCAGAAAAACAAACTGTGTCACCCACCGTGGGACTTTTCCTTTGCTTGGGCTCCAGTGGAGCTCCTGGTCTGCTCTGCGAGGCCTTTCATAGATGTAGCAGGTACCACAGGAGAGCTGGTCTCTCTGTTTGTTAAGGGGCTGCTGTCTGCAGAAAGAGATGCCCTGGAGTCAGGGGCTTGTGCCACCAGCTGCTGCTGCTGCGTGCTTGCCAGTCTTCCTTTGCCTCTCTCCCCTGAACTCGTTCTTCCAGTCAGTCTAGTCAGCCTGGAGGGCCGCCCTCTCCGCCTGTCTTGGGGGTAATCCGCACAAGTCTTGCCTGGCCCGCGGCTTACCTGGCTGCTTATATAGTGCTCATCCTTTGCAGCGAGGTTTTCTCTGCTGCGGGGAGCAGACTTGTTACCCTCTCTTTGCACAGAAGCCTCTTTATTTGACTTCTCACTGGACGAGGTTTTGGCTCCTCTCGGCTGAGACTGTTTGACTGATTTCACTGGACTTCTGGACTCATCCATCCCTCCGGCCCTGCTGCTCTTGTTCCAGGTGGAGTTAACGCCACACTTCAGATGAACGGGGAGACAGGCCACCTAAAGTCTAGGAACAAAACAAAACATCTTAGCATTCATTTGAGAAGAAATGTCTAGCAGTTAAAGAAGTTGTAATTGCTGTTGTACATGGTGCTATGATGCAAATGTTTGAATTTATTGTTAAAGATTTAAAATGTAACTGAGAACTGGACTATTTAGCTTTGACGTTAAGACATTAACCATGTAACTTACATATTGTTCTAAAAATAAAACTGAAAAGAAGACAAGAACTGTTGTTGACTTAATCATGAAGCCACGGCAGTTAAACGTCTTTTAACTTTTTAAGTTAAATGAATTATTAATGCAACAAACATGAATGAGTCTTGAGTTTTAGGAGAATCAGTTCGTTTACTAGAGGCCAGAAATTGAGACGGTTTCACCTCCACTTCCAGTCAGTCCAAAATATTTTATGCAGCTTTCACAAGATAAACTCTAAGACTATTTTTCTGATTTAAAAAAGATTTGATGATTCACAATGTTCAAAAGTCTGGAGATTAATATGTTCTTTCAATAACACATAGTAGGGCAGATTAAAAATAAGAATATTAAACTGGAAGCCAATAGACTTTTTGAAAAAAAAAAAACAGGTATTCAAGACTAATGGTACAACAAACAATTACTTATATTATTTACTTTGTCTGATAATGTTTTGGTACAAAACCACAAAATATCACAAAATAAACTAACATTATTGTTAATGATCAACAGTTCAAAATTTAAAGTTACTTCCAGTTTACGGTGACTTAAAAACAGAAAATAAACATCCTATCTCTGGAAACGCTGCTTTCCTTTAATTAATTGTTAAGCAGGAAAATAAATACATTTACCAAGTAGCTAGAAATAAATAAAAATGTTAAAGTAAAATGTTTAGTATATTGTGAGACGTGCAAATTCTGTTATTTAGTGACACATCTTTGACCTTGCCTTTCACAACGATGCAAAGCTGAAAAATTAATAAGTCAGACCATGACAGAAAATATATCAGTCATCATATTAAATCTTTTAATCAGACAAAAATGTCAAATACGCTTATGTTTAACTTCTTAAATGCTTTTCTATGTTCTCTCTATTCACGTGTTCTGGACTAGATGTCTGCCAAAACAAATCATCCTGTAAGGCTTTCAGAGCGACTGACTGCTTACATTGTTTGTGCATATCCACATATTTTGCATAAAATAAAATAATTAACCACAGGCTGTGTTTATAACAAAGCTGCTCGGAAGCAAACCACTGAATGAAGGAGGTTAAAAACCACAGTGGTGCACATTAACCAATCACAAACAAACACACATCGTGTTGTATGCAAAGACACAAACAAGTTGTAAGTTTTTATCGGGGTGCACTGTTTGTCCCGTGCACCTACCCCGCTGTGGTCTGTGATTAGATTTGGGTTAAAAACAAATTAAAAGCAGGTTAGGGGTCGCAGGCATGACTGGTAGTGGTTAGGGCTAACGTCTGGCTCGGTTAGTTAGGGGTTAGCGTTAGCTAAACTTCCAAAACAGAAACGAAAAGTGGGGGGCGGGGAGAGGGTAACCACGCACACAAATATCCCCAACTAAAGGAAAGGCTCACCATTAAAACCGAAACGTGTTCCCTGTGGTGTGGGGAGGATTAGCTCGGACTTCCTGGAGACTCACTTTGTTTAGCCGAGTATGCTGTTAGCCGTCTCGGTGAGCTAACTACCGTTAGCCGCTGTGCCCGGTCGTCCGGCTCAGCTAGCAACGGGAAATAAATAATACTGGCACTCAGTTGGCACACAGCGGCAAGTCAATAAAAACAGTCAGGCCCCACTTCCACTGATGCTAAACACAAGAGCAAGAACTAACTTACTTTCGAGCTCTGAAGTTGGTTTGGGATTATAGTTCAGATGTCTCCATGGTCCTGGTCTACATAATGTTTTTCAAACCCCACGGCCCTGGTCAAAACAGCAACCATTGACGCCATGTTAATACATTACCCCGCTGCATTGTGGGAGTGCCAGTGATGATGAAGAGGGGCGTGTAACGAGACGCGTTCAGGGACCGCTCGGAAACTACCCACGGGATCTACAGTAGACATTTTCTTTCGTTCGTCCTTTCTCTCTTTGTTCATTTGTTTGTTTGCGTCTTTCTTTCTTTAAAAAGGCAGCAGTTTGGAAACTATTTACTGTAACTGCAGTCGGCCAGTACTTCCTTTCTTTCTTTCTAGAATGCATGTATTCTAATACATTTCTATAAAAACAAGGCAGCTGCTCAGAAACTTTTGTACAAATCTATATTCTGATATTATGATCCAGTTACAAAAAAGCCACAAAGATAAACAAATCAAATAATTAATAAAAAGTTGCACGAAACAAGTGCTGTGTATTTCTTGTATATGCATGTTTTTGTGCAAGCATTAAAATCTTTCTTTCTGTCTTTGTTCATTTGTTCTTCTTTTTCTTTCTCTCTTTCTATAAAAAGACAGTAGCTTGGAAATTATTCACTGCAATAGGTAATTTCTTTCTTTCTTTCTTTCTTATGCAGTTGTTATTTTCATTCTTTCTTTTTCTCTTTGTTCATTTGTTTGTTTGCTTCTTTCTTTCTTTCTCTCTTAAAAGGGCAGTTGCACTGAAACTTTACTGTAACAGCAGTGGGGTTTTCTGTCTTTGTTTCGTTCTCTATTTGTTTCTTTCCTTCCTACATAAAGAGAAATATTTCCTCTTTCTGTTTGTATTTCAGTCATACTTAAAGTATTTATTACCTTTATTTATTTGTTTTTGTATTTTTATAAAAAGGCTGTGCAAGAGGCAATAAAGTCTGTTCTATTCTAATCTTGATGCTTGGCTGTGCTGTGATCCACGTCATCAACTCATTTATTTTGTATGTAAGCAATACAGTTTGCTGTATGTTAACAAACACCAAAACACTGCAGAAATAACCAAGTACTGCACACATTTCAAGTATACTCTATGTTACTGTAATGCTCAGATTGTGACATCGCTTCCCACTCAAATGACACTCAGTAGGAACAATGCTCTTATTAGTTTGTGATGATTTGTATCCCTCTTATAAACAGTATAAACTTAGCAGAAGACTTGTATTTAAATGTGTCTATACTATGTCTTCGCGAATCAATATTGGAATTAGTTTCATACTTTCAAATATCGTGTATTTTTATTTGTTATCATAAATTTCTTTTCCATATTTATATATTAGCTACAAATATTTGCTAATTTTCATCTTAAAGGTTATATTTTTGAGTCAGCTTGTGTCAATGAAAATAAGACTTCAACCAGTGCAAATGTGCATTACCAACCTGGAAAACGGCGTCGATTCTACTCATCGTTTCATCTGAAGAAACACACGTTTTATTATTTATTTGCCATGTGTATAAAATCAACACAATTGCACCTGCTTTTATTTTGTAAGCGTCTTCCGGTGCAGGAAGCGCTGTCTCCTGTTCCTGTTTGTAGCTTGACTGTACGCGGAGCCTCCTCCGCAGCTCTTCAGAAGTTGGTTCTCTGCTGTTGCGTTGGCAGTTTGACTGAAAAGATGCTCCCCGCGGCGCTCACCGTGTTACTGACCGTGCTCAGCCTCACCGAGGCCAAACAGAAAGACTTTTATACTTTTAAACTAGTGAACAGCAGGGGGAAGCTGGTGTCCCTGGAAAAATACCGGGGTTCGGTAAGTTCCACAAATAAACAGCTGATAGGTACAGTTTTATCCCGGTGATGCCTCTCTGCATGTCTGCTTGTTGCATGCACGGATGCTGCATGGGAATGCCTCATTTCCCTTTAACTTCTGCCCCTTAACATTTCATTCTAGTCGAAACTAACATAGCTCTGCTGCGGATCACTTTGACGGTAGTCTGCTCGGGACGTCCCGTCATGTAGCCCCGCTGGCCTACGTGGCAAGAGGCCTGCAGAGTCCCTGCAGCTGCTGCAGGAGCTCCGTAGTTTCCATTCAAACAAGGTACGGAGCACCAGACCGGATTAACCTTAATCTGTCTACCAAAGATATGTTGATAATGTACACTTCCTGGAATCTCTGCAAGTTATTCAGCAAAAAATACAGGGTTTCATTTTTCAGATTTTCAGTTGAGCTAACCATTTAAGCGTTAAGTTACATAATAATAAAGTTGGTCAAGTCAAATAAAAAAAAAAAATATATGAATTTAATGGCACCATGCAGTTCACAGTTTATTGTGTTAGGGTTTTATAAACGAAAAAAGAGTGACCCTGTTTATGTAGAATAATATTTTTACACTAAAAATCACCTCATATACAAACATACATTAATTATTTAATTAAATTAGCCCTGTCGAGAGAGTGAAGCTCCATGAAACAACCTTAAAGGCCCTGTGTGCAAGATTTAGGGCCATCTAGTGGCGAGGCTGTGGACTGCAGCCAGTTATGGTGGCTACAAAAAAAGTTGTCTTCATTTCCATCTTCCTGACTACCAGGAAAAATAAATATATTGTCCAGTCACATTTTTTTATACATTCCCCAATCTTTGTGAAGTAATAAGAATACCGAAAACATTTTTTTATTTTTTTAATGTTTTAAAATTTCATAAAACTGATGGATGACATTCTGAGAAAAAGAAACTTACCGAAGCCCCACCCCTTTACATTGGGTATCATTGAAAAGCCCTAAATGTCCTCTGTAGATAACAAAAACAGTTACTTCAGTAGTATGTAGAGATATTCAAGTTCACAGATGTCCTCCACAGAAGACAAATTTGAACTACTGGTAGTGAGGAGCACTATAGCAGCACTACATTCAGTCTGCCACTTTATCTTAAAAACATTAAAGGACTTCTAAAGAGTTGAATTTGTTTGCTCCATGCATCCTGTTACATCTGTATGAAGGACTTGGGTAACCTTATACATATTAGATTAAATGTGGGGATACATTAATCTATTTCTGCCAGTAAAACCATTAAACTCCTTACAACATATTACCTCTATTTGATGCTTTCAAATTCTAATATCTCATGATTTTCAAACACTTCATATATAGTCTGTCGTAAGGAAGTTCCTGTCACCATCCAAAAACATGTTTGTTAGGTTAATTGGTGATTCTAAATTGGACTGACTGGATAGACTAGAGACCTGTCCAGGATGTACCCCGGCTCTCGTCCGATGACAGCTGGGATAGGCTCCGGCAGACCCAGTTACAGAAGATGAATGAATGAATGCATGCATGACACCATTTCATTACCCTGCAAGTGCTTCGTCTTTACACTAGATGTCAGTAGATGGTAATCTTGGCGTAATCTAACGTTCAGCCTGAACAAGAGGAAGTCATATCAAAGAATGCATGTTCATATTTCTGCAGTGAGCCGCCCTGCTTTGACCGCGAGTAGATGCATGAGGCTTACACAAACATGTATTAAGTTTCACTAACATTTCCACGGGTCATATAAAAAAGAAAACTGCCTGACTGCTGAAACAAAACAATCAGGCAGATCAATCACAACGTGACATTTTATTGACTAAATGCTGAAAACTGCTGTTTATTTAGTTAAAGACTTTATTTTAGCAACAACAAATCTTCTGTTACTAATCTACTAAAAGTATTTAAACCTTTAACAGAAGCATACGTATTAATACGGTGATTTAAAAGCCTCCATTATCAGTAATCCTTAGAAAATCCTACTTAACCTCTTTTTCATTTATGCCAGAATAAAAAAAAAAACACCCATATTCAATCAGTAGCAGCTTCACAGGTGTATAGCCACACGTCATAACTTTAGCTCCACTTACCCTTTACATTTTTACCTTTGCTTCGTAATCCTGAAGTTTTGATTAAGCAAAACGCCATCAGCAGTCTTACAAGAAAACTGAGACATACCGTGGCATCCCTTACAGTCATATTAGCACACAGTGGTGCCTTCACTGCCACGTTCTGGTGCAGGAACCTGCAGGTTGGTACTCACAGTAAAATTTACATTTTTATAGATATTTGCAGTCCAGTTTTTCCCAGCCTGATGATTCAATCCCACCGGGGGTTCACCTGAAGACCAAGACTGACCGTATGAGAAGTTTAGAGGATATTGGTGCAGCTAGTCCCCGGTTTAATGTTAACAGTGTGTTTTGTAGGTTGCTAATGTTCCCCTTTGTCTCAAATATTCAGCTGTAAAGCATCTAGTAGTACTTGATTAACTGGAGATAGCTACGTTCCAGGTAGTAAAAGGTGTTTCTGGCTCATATTATGTCAGGACAGTGTTTTACAGTGTGTTTCTGTGGCTCCAGGTGTCCCTGGTGGTGAACGTGGCCAGCCAGTGCGGCTTCACTGAGGAGCACTACAAAGACCTGCAGCAGCTGCAGCGGGACTTCGGCCCGTACCACTTCAACGTGCTGGCCTTCCCCTGCAACCAGTTTGGGCAGCAGGAGCCCGGCAGTGACAAGGAGATCGACAGCTTCGTGCGCAGAGTCTACGGCGTCTCCTTCCCCCTGTTCAGCAAAATTGCTGTGGTCGGAACGGGAGCCAACAATGTCTACAAGTACCTCACCGGTGAGTGGCATCTGCAGCCGGTCCTCACGTTAAGACTCTGTGAACAAAGAAAAACATGAAATATTTATATTTTACAAGAAAGAAAGTCTAAACTACCTACTGAAAGGATTATTTGAATATCAAAATGGGGGGAAGAGTCATCTTTGCCACAAAGTTAGGCTTCCTAAAGCCGACTATACTCATTCTAAACTAAATACCTGAACAAATATGACACATTGATGCATTACAGACACAATAGTCAGCTATTAGTATGTTAGAAGTGTTAAATAATAAGGAGCAAAGAGAATGAAAAGGTGGACAGATAAAAGTGCTTTGAAAGAAGAAAGATGAAAAGAACAAGACAGCAGCTGTGAAGAAAGAAGAGATGAACAACAGGTGTTAGAAGAGACAAAACGAAGTAGAGTTCTTCAAAAGAGACGGTCGTCATTGTAGTTCCTGAGATTGTTTTTTTACCACTAATAATCTTGGGAAAAAAGGAGCACACGTCATGCATTAACATCCGCCCTGGCACGCTTTGAGTACAGGTATGAACACACCCCGGACACAATGACGATGCATTTGAGATATCTGATCTCCGTCTTCATGTGAGAGTTGTTTAGGACGCGTGTGACCTCCTTCCTTTGGTAGCGTCAACAAACAATGAGTCCTGGGTCACATGAAAGACCACCGACTCAACAGGGCTGATCTGAGGAAGAGGAGTCTTAACTCATTCCTCCATCACTATTATAAATGATCACATGAATGGGTGATGTCTGTTGATTAGTAATGTAGTTATGGGTTTAGCAGTTTCCAAAATATAAATCATGAGGCACAGACGACAATCAGCCGTTTGTGGCTCCGATCCAGTTTTTTATAGAGACACTTACTATACCCTATGATTAAATGGCGGCGCTGTTTATTTATATGCTGAACAAAAAACTGGGAGTGACAAGCGTCAAATGTCTGGAGATGCATTTAAATGCCAGGTGTGAACACAGGGCAGGGAGAGGTTGGTTAGTGGCCTACTGCACTACTGAAAATATATATTTCTGAGTGGAAAACATTGTAACATACACTCATTTGTCTCTTGTCCTCCACAGAGTCGTCTGGGAAGGAGCCCGACTGGAATTTCTGGAAGTATCTAATTGACATAAACGGCAAAGTGGTGGACGCTTGGGGACCCAAAGTTTCCGTCAAAGAGATCCGTCCCAAAATAGCTGAAATGGTCCGGCAGATAATCTTAAAGAAGAAAGAGGAGCTGTAACTGTGCAGGTCTCGCTCTTGTGCAGCTTTAGGCCGTGAGGCAAAGGGATAAACTGAACACATTGGTGTTGCTTGTTAGAATAAACCGAGAAAGCAGATTTTTCTTGCTTTCTGAAAGCACTGATGAAGCGCCACTATGTTTTTAAAGTCAGGTGTTGGAAGCTGCAGTTTTAAACCAAAGAGCTCCTGTTTCCACATGTGTCCGTCAAATGGATTAGGTGTTTGGGTTTTTTTTTTTTTTACTCATTCTGATGTATGGAATACATTTTTACTGTGATCACATACTTTCATAACTTTCTTGAAAAGTCTCATTTCCCTGTTGCTCCAAAGTCCTACCCCCTAAGAAGTGAACCTTTAATTTGAAGACTTGAGTCTAAATTGCACCATTTACTTTTTTATAAGCAGTTCTCAGTCGCTAATGTGCAAAAACAGGAGGCTGCAGGATAGAATTATAGCTGCCAAAAGAGAAGGTACAATTGTTTGCAAATGCTGTAAAGTAATAAACCTTATAAATACCAAAGCGCCTTAAAACCAAGTTACGTTAAAGGTTTATATCACAACATGCTTTATTTTCAGGTATGCTCATGTGTAAGAGAAAGGTGTCCTGGTGTTTGGTTTATAATAAAACATTATAAAATATACAAAGAATGTATTAAAAGTCTGGTTTTAAATATAAAATTTACTGCACAGATGTGTAAGACAATGCCAGGGATATTCTACAATAAAGAAATAAAGTGAGTTTAAAAGATAAATGGCAGTTAAATTACAAAACAACATTGCCTGATGTGAAACCTCAGTGAAAAGCACATAAATCAACTCCAGCTGGCAAACAGAAGGATGCTAAAACAGAGGAATGTGCGTCATTACTGAGTAATGGGTGCAGCAGGTCGCGCTGCAAACCAGTGGGACCGGTTTCATTGGCTAAAATAGGAGTGAGATTAGAAGAAGACTAGAAGCACTAGGTTTATTATGGGTTTCTAGGAAACCAGGACACTGAGTAACCTTCAAGCATATTTGTTTGGTAGACTCGAACCCGGTGTGGACAACATTCTTTTCACTCATTAAAATAGACACTTATTCCTGTGAAAGGTAATACTGAATTTTTCAGCCGCTTTGACAACTCAAAAACATTCTCTTTTCACGAACTTGGTTACTTACAAACCCCAGTTCTAGTGGTGTTGGGACATAACCAGTGGTGTAGTGGCCAATGGAGAGGATTCTCTCAGTTGTGCCTTTTGTCATGACGGCTCGTCGTAAGCCATGGCAACAAAAGGAGAGACACAGATTAAGCGTGACGTTTAACCACTTTATTTCATGCTCAACTACCAGTCTAGCTATTATAAACTTAAACTAGATCATGTAGCTCAGTCATTCAGGCTAACTAACTTGGCTAACGTTATTCTTTTAGACCTTTACGATAACAAATGAGCCTCATGGACATTGATATAATCTCTGGGCACTTATCACAGTTTCATCTAACGTTACAGCCTAGTATGAAATTCTTATGAAGTGGGTTGTTTATACACTTACTGAAAACCAACAATGAAAATTTAAAAGTGGATATACACAATGCTGAGTGAAAAATAAGTAGGTATACTTCTTATACCCTGGACTACACCCTTGGACATAACGTAAATGGTAAATGGTAAATGCTTTTATATAGCGCTTTTCTACCTATTGGTACTCAAAGTGCTTTTACAGTCAGAGACACATCTACCCATTCACTCACACAAGCACACACACATTCACACACCAGTGCCACGCACTGGGAGCAACTGGGGGTTCAGTGTCTTGCTCAAGGGCACATGGATCGAACCGCTAACCCTCTGGTTCGTGGACAACCCGCTTTACCTACTGAGCCACAGTCGCCCCATCAATGGGGAGTGTGTAGAGGTGGTTCAGACCTAGAAGTACCTGGGTCTACATCTGGCCATCTATTTAATGTTCAAACTTTGCTTTCTCCAAATATTCACTCATTTTGAGTTTGATGCCTGCAACATGTTCCAAAGAAGCTGGGACAGAGGGCATGTTTGCCACTGTGTTCCATCACCTTTCTTTGTAACAACACTCAATAAAGGTAGGAACTGAAGATACCAATTTATGAAGCTTTGTTGCTCTAATTATTTCCCATTCTTGCTTGATGTACAACTTCAGTTGCTCAGCAGTCCAGGGTCTCGCATTTTGTACTGTTTTGCTCTTCATAATGAGTTTTAACCTGCACTTGTAGATGTAGCGACTAACTGTGTTTCTCCCACTCCATCAGACTGTAGAGGACCTAAACAGCTCCTTCAGCAGCAGACTGCT
>SRSE01000210.1:10000-11585 GCA_005024645.1 Planiliza haematocheilus | reverse complement strand
CACAACAGCTAATTTAATTCAACACACACACGCACACACACACACACACACACACACACACACACACACACACACACACACACACACACACACACACACACACACACATAGCTGGGAAATTAACCCAGCTTAAATCAATTTCGTTTTGTGCTTATGGGATCAAACGGTGAGTCTGTGTGTCAACAAACATGTGTTCATTAAAACTCCATTTTCCTTGTATTGACCTGAGTGTTATTAATTCTGTCTGATCAGGTTTCATTTGGGCCGGGACCCAGTCTGATGAACTGAACACCACACACACCACAGTCCTGTCAGCTCAGCACAGCGCCCAACAACCCGACAACGCTCCGTGAACCGCCTGTTTAGCGTAGCTTCAGAGTATCGGTTAGCGCCCTCCAGAGGCAGGACAGGTCACTGCAGTCACAATGAGAACACCGTCTGAGCCAAACGTGTGTCAAGTTAGTCCAAAGGGTTTTATTTCAAACACTCAAAATTGAAAACAAACATGATTTAAAATGATTGTGTTTCCCTGAAGCTGCTTGTTCCTGGTGTCTCTGTTTGCTGAGGAGGACAGAGGAGGGTTAGCAGACTGAAGCTAACTAGATAGAGCATGTGTTCAGTGTGTTTAGTCTCAGAAACAGAGAAGTGATCCTGAACGTTACCCATCATGCCTTTCTGCAGGCTGTCAGCACTCTCAGGGTTAAACAGCGGCCGTCGCCTCTCGACCTTCAGCGACGCCTCGGAGGTCGAAACTGTCATCGGAGCAAGTGTTTGGGGGCAGACAGACGGAGATGGACGGGGAGAGAGGTAGAAATCCATTCAGAGACGTTAATAAAATCAAAGAGCCTGATATGATCAAGCATGAAGTACATTACAAAGGTAATGTGAATTTAAACCCAGATCCTTTCATTATCAAAAACAGTGAGCCGTCGCTCGGCCGCCGAGAGACGGCGGCGAATTTATGAGGCCAACTTCCTCAATCTAATAGAAGGATTCAGGTGTTACTAATGGACGAGAGAAGGAGGTAATAGAGGAGAGACAGAGAGCTAATATGGAGTGATGGAGAGAGAGAGAGATGAAGACAGATGAGAGAAAGAAGACAAAGAAAAGTTAGAGACCATCGAAAGAAGGAAGACAAAGAACAAGACAGAGAGAGAGATGAGGACAAACTGATTCCATTTATTTCAAATGTTTCATGTATCATCTAAATAAAATAAATATGAGACACGCGTTCCTCCTCAAGGATTCACACTGTGAACGAAGGAAGGTGAAACCAGGTACTGTAAGGACACTGAGACCTGGTCCAGACCTCACCTGTCCAGCTCTACGTTACCGTCTTCACACCTGTTCACACCTGTTCACACCTGTTAGCACTGAGTTTAATAGCAGCTAATAAACCAGTAAAGAGCTTCACTGGTGATCTGGGGGGGACAAAGAAACACATGTGGTACACACACACACACACACACACACACACACACACACACACACACACACACACACACACACACACACACACACACACACACACACACTCATATACAGTCAGTCATTTAACCCAGCTTGACCTCTCTCTGCTACTCTA
>SRSE01000210.1:0-7500 GCA_005024645.1 Planiliza haematocheilus | reverse complement strand
TGTTCATAAGCTATGACTCTGTCTCATCTCATTGTTGATGAGGACACACATTCAGTCAACATGTCCTACAGCCTTTTAATTCTAAATGGTCTGTTGTCCTTTATCTGGACTCTGTGTGTCCTCCATCCACCCTGACCTCCTCCTGTGAGAGGTCTGGTGGGTTCTAGTGAGGACAGACACCTGGACTGACACGGTACCTGTCGTCCACCTGGATCTTCCTTCTCTGTGATATCGTCTTCAGGTGAAATCAGCAGCTTTGTGCTTCTGCTCTGCTTTCATTTCACTTTGAGTCCAGCTGAAGATTCATTCTGATCTCAGCTGATCGATTGATCTGCAGAGATCTGATCAACCTCATGGTCTCTGTTCCTATTATTTTGTCCTCCTGTCTCTGCACACCGCTGGTGTTTCTGCAGCCGATGGCGGTGAGCAGCAGCGCTGATAAGAAGCGGCTGGTTAATTAGCAGCTGGAAGCTTTCTGCTGGAGACAAAAGCCTCTAATAAGAGCTTTGTTCCTGCAGATTGCTTTGGTCTCCAGTAAAGAGTGGAGCGCTTCTCCTGTTTAACCTACTTTATTATTATCAGCATGTCTCCAGGATTTAGAACAAAGAGCTGCAGTGACCTCCAGGTGAAGACCACGCAGAGCGCTGCAGGAGAAATGAAGTTGATGACTCTTTAAACGACAAACAATAATAATAAAAGAACAGGAAACAAAGTGCTGAGTCTGGACTTTCATTTCCCACAAGGAAACGTTTCATTTCACTCTGAAATCCAAACGGAGGAGATGAGATGAAACGGAAACGTAGCCGTCTCCTACTGCCTCAGAGCCCAGGAGCAAGGCAGCAGCATCAGCACCGTCCCTGTGTCTGAATGTGGGAAAATAAGGAACCAATGAACATTTAGTTCACTGATCAAAGTAAAATGACTTTAGAATATAATGTTATAATATGAATTAATCTTTTATGAACGCTTTATTCTTAAAACACGTCTATGAACTGTTTAATAATTATATTCTGACATTTATGTTGAATTATCCAGCGCTGACATGTTTTATTTATTTCATGTTTTTTAAAATCACATTTCATCTTTAATCTTACTGAACAGTTGTGTTTTCTATATTTCTTTTATGGTCTCAGGCCTTTAGTCGTGTTTGTCTCCTTTTGTTGTTGAATCTTTTCAAATCTTTTCTGTCCTCACATTAGATGCTTTTAGTGCAGATATGTAAAACACACAAACAGTCAAGATGAAGAAAAGACCTATTATCACACTATTAGCTCATAAATAATAAGAAGAGTCATTCCCAAATAACTACTTCATTGTCATTTAATATTCTATTTATATCATTGTTAAGTATATAATTATTAAACATGTTTATAATAAATGCGTTTTTATAAAGCGTTAGAATGAAAGGTTTATTCAATGCTTTTATTTCACAGTGTCTCTGAACGCATCATCGTCGCTACCATCACAGTCTGAACATCTGGGTCTTTGAAGGCAACACCAGCAGCAACAAGACTGAACTTCATACAGATATGAACAAGTCTTCATCAGGAGGAAGAGGACGGTCCTCACAAACATAGACACTCACACTGATGCATCAGGACAAGGACAGCCCCCCCCCTTTATTCCACTCATTTTTACATTTACATCTCTCCCTCTCTCTTGGGACGGACGGCAGATTGCTTTTCTCACCCTGCTGCTCTAAATGTCATTTTACCGGGAGGAAGAACTGGGAAAGGAGGGGGGAGGTAGAGAGCTGACAGGGAGGAGGGAGGGAGAGAGGGATGAGAGCGAGAGAGAGTGATAGAGAGAGATAGAGAGGGATGAGAGAGAGAGAAGGAGGGAGGGAAGACATGTGTGTTTGTTTCTTCGTCCTCCGTTAAGGGAATCAAACCAGCGACACCACGTCCACAAGGCCACAGTCACAACAACGGCTGCTTCCTGGCTGTTAGTGTTTAGAAAAAGTTGTTACTGATGAATTTCCTTTTCTTTTGACCTGACTCAAACATCCAGAATGCATTGCAACATGACCCTGACACACCTGTGACTGGTAGAGGATTATTATTATTATTAGTAGCAGTAGTAGTAGTAGTAGTAGTAGCAGTAGTAGCAGTAGTAGTAGTAGTAGCAGTAGTAGCAGTAGTAGCAGTAGTAGCAGTAGTAGCAGTAGTAGTAGTAGTAGCAGTAGTAGCAGTAGTAGCAGTAGTAGCAGTAGTAGTAGTAGTAGCAGTAGTAGTAGTAGTAGCAGTAGTAGCAGTAGTAGCAGTAGTAGTAGTAGTAGCAGTAGTAGCAGTAGTAGCAGTAGTAGCAGTAGTAGCAGTAGTAGTAGTAGTAGCAGCAGTCGTGGTAATAGTGACTCTACTGTAGTTCTACTGTAACTCAGTACTGCAGTGTCTCTGACCACCAGGGGGAGCTCTGGACCTGTTCTGACCCTTGAAAACTTTAGAGGAAAAAAATCCTCTATCACCCCCCTACTCCCTCCTCCTCCCCCCTCCTCCTCCCCCCTCCTCCCCACCAACACTTTCTCTCTCCTCAGAGACTCCGTTCATTCAGCAGCGACTCTTTGTTTGCAATTTACTGTGGTTTGTATCAGGAACATTCAGAGACTCCTCTACTGCTGCGACTCTATTATTATTATTATTATTATTATTATTATTATTATTATTGTCGTTGTTATAAAATTAAATATTATTATTGGTTATTTGAGACGAATAAACTCACGTTCAAAGTTTGTTCCATAAAAGGTCAGATGTGTCTGAGAGTCTGTGTCTAACAGAGACCAGAATTACTTTGGCTGGATTTATTCTGGTTGTGAAGTTTGAATTAAAATAACAACAGGACGTAACGGGAGCTGCTGGAGGTGTCCCTGCTGGAGGTGTCCCTGCTGGAGGTGTCCCTCACCAAGAAGAAGACTGACAGGAGACATGTGATCAAACTGATGAACAGACCGGTTTGTCCCTTGGTTCATCCTATGGTGACCACGCTCATGGACACACAAAGAGACGAGACGGTTGGACAGCATCACAGAGTGGAACATCTGGAGGTGAACTGATGGAGATCTTCTCTCATCGTCTGAAGATGATGAGGTCCTGGATCAATTAACCAATTAACCAATTAATGAGTGACATGACTAATGAATGTGAACAGAACATCAACAGACGATGACAGCATCCTACACTCCAGTCATGTGACCTTCACCCACAGATGGTCCTGATAAAAACGTCAGACCGGTAGATCTGTCAGTTCACCTGGACCAGAAGTCAGCGTCGTCTTCCTCTTCATTAATTTACTGAATCTGAACATTCAGACACTTCTGCACATGCTCAGATGAGTCCAGGACAAAGAGACAGCGGACCAATCCAGAGAGACTTCACTGTGTTTGTCTCTGAAGTTATTAGTGTGTATGTGTGTGTGAGTGTGTGAGTGTGAGTGTGTGTGTGAGTGTGTGTGAGTGTGAGTGAGTGAGTGTGTGTGTGTGTGTGTGTGTGAGTGTGTGTGTGTGTGTGTGTGTGTGTGAGTGTGTGTGTGTGAGTGTGTGTGTGTGTGTGTGTGTGAGTGTGTGTGTGTGTGTGTGTGTGTAGGGTGATGATTGGTTAAAACACACACACACACACAGCTGGTTAAATTAACCGTCTCTCTCTGGCGGCCGGGCGGCCATGGTGGTGATGATGATGATGTGTTGTTACCATGGTAATTGCTGAAGCAGAACAGGAAGAGACAAGAGAGGTCACAAAGGTCATCCATCACTGACCCCCCCCCCCCCCCCCCCGTAGTTCTCTGTTTCTTTAACTTTTTCTTCTTCTTCTCGTCTGAGACCAAGAGACCAGATGAAAGCCTCTGATTGGACGTTTACCTTTGGTGCTGTCTGGTTCCGTCCAATCAGAGCTTCTCACCTGCAGCAGGTATCTGGTCATGTGCTCAGTCAGATGTCGGTAACAGCTTGTTGTCTTCTTCTACGTTCAGCAGGTTGTTCTTTCAGGTTGTTTGTTCTTTCTTCATCTTGACATTAATCTTTTTGTCTTCGTGTCAGTTTTTTTCTATTCACCTTCCTCCTCCTCCTCCTCTTCCTCCCCCTCCTCTTCCTCCTCCTCCTCCTCCTCCTCCTCCTCTTCCTCCTCTTCCTCTTCCTCCTCTTCCTCTTCCTCTTCCTCCTCCTCCTTCCTCCTCCTTCATCCTCCTCCTCCTCCTCCTCCTCCTCCTCTTCCTCCTCCTCCTCCTCCTCCTCCTCATCATCCTCCTCCTTCCTCCTCCTCCTCCTCCTCCTCTTCCTCCTCCTCCTCCTCCTCTCCTCCTCCTCCTCCTCCTCCTCCTCCTCTTCCTCCTCCTCCTCCTCCTCCTCCTCCTCCTCCTCCTCCTCCTCCTCCTCCTCCTCTCCTCCTCCTCCTCCTCCTCCTCCTCCTCTCCTCCTCCTCCTCCTCCTCTTCCTCCTCCTCCTCCTCCTCTTCCTCCTCCTCCTCCTCTCCTCCTCCTCTTCTCCTCCTCCTCCTCCTCCTCCTCCTCTCCTCCTCCTCCTCCTCCTCCTCCTAGCCCCCTTTCTTCTTCTTTGTCCATCCCTCTGTCCTGTTGTAATGCAGTGTCCTGTTAATGTTTCTCTCAGTATTAATGACACTAATGCATTCAGTCGCTGCTTCCTGCTCCTCAGCCAATCACTGAAGCTCTGTCTCTCTCTCAGCGGGGTCAGCAGAAGCCAATCACGAAGCAGGATCTGAGTGGTGGAGGTCAACGAGCCGTTGAGCAGCTGCTGTGTGAAGAGGCTTCATGTTGATGAAGAGAGAATGTGAAGAGGGTTTCATTAACACACGTTTACCTGGCGTCTCTGTCACTGATGTTTAGACCAGTGTCTGACTACAGGAAGTGGAGCTGTTGGCAGAAGTGTGTTCATGTCGTGATCACATCACCTTTACCTGAAACATGTGTCATCAGCAAAGAGACTCAGAAACACTCCACATGAACCTGTAAACGCATCGCCTTAAAACGCAAACCGGGTCCCAGGGGGGAAAAATTTGAAAACACAGCTCCTGTGTTTTTGTGTGGACGGAGGAAAACGGAGAGAGGTGGACTACATGCTGGTGTTCCTGCTGGAGAAGATATGATATAAATATCATTTCTCCTTGAGTTTGGTTTCTTCTGAAGCCGATTTGTAAACAGCGCTCAAGCTTTATGCTCTTCCTCTCTGAAACAGTGCCACCTATAGGCCTGGAATGTCATGGATCCGTGTAGACGCAGATATTCTTGAAGCGATGCCAGGGCTGACATGACTATGAGCTGAACACTCATAAACACAAGTTCTTGGTTAAACAATAAGTAATGTTCCTTACAATGAAGCAGCTGTTTGATAAGGTGTTGACCTGGTTCCTCCTCCCTCACAGAGAGACTGAAGGAATAAGCTCAAAGAAACCAGAGAGAGAAGAATCCAAACCGTTCATTCACATATTTGTTTGTTTGATTGAACCTGGTGTTCCTCAGTCCTGCTTATTTTCCATCCCCTATAATGTGAAATATGCAGACAATGATTTAAGTTAACACTTGCTGATGTTAATGTTCTAATGTTTCAAGCCTGAGCAGCAACAGGAAGAAGCACAACTAATGACTGAGTGAACAGAAATATAACTGACATGAACCAGGAGCTGAAGAAGTTAAACCTCCTGTAAATGAAAGAGTAGAAGAAGAAACTCCAATAAAAACTTGTCTCAGTGTCTTTCTCTCCAGCTCTTATAGATGAGATTCTCTATTTGAACTTTTTATTAAAAACTTTCATTTTTAATATTCAGGACCACGTTTTATATTTAGGGCAGAGAGTTCATCTGCTGCACGCTGACATTTATCAATCACTGACTTTTATTCATCTGCTTGATTTGTTTACGTGAAAAGTTTCATCATTAACCCTTTAGGCTGTGTGTGTGTGTGTGTGTGTGTGTGTGTGTGTGTGTGTGTGTGTGTGTGTGTGTGTGTGGGTGTTGGATGTGTCGGTCCAATCACAGCTCAGCTCTGGGAGGTGTGTGACTGCGTATGTTCACACCTTGCCAGACACAAACTGGACTGAACCAGAGAGAACTTCCATTTCATTCTTATTTATTTTATTTTTAAACGTCTCAGTCAGAGAGAGAAGATGTCTCTGTTCATCAGAACAAAAGCTTTTATATAGACTCTATGTGTGCTAGTTTATATGTGCCTCTGTAAGCGCTCATTCTCTGCACACGGTCATCAAATTCTTTATCGGCCGTCCAATAAGCTCGCTGGGTTTATCATCAGCGTTCATGAGCCGACCTGAAAGTGGCTGGTTCCAAGCTAACGTGCTAACGAGCTGCTAATGAGCGGACCAGAGAGGTCAACCAATCACAGAGCTGTACAGGCACGTGTGTTGTTTCAGATAATAACTTTCAGTTTATTTAGTCAGCTCTCTTATTTATTTAACACCTAGCTTAGCATTAGCTTTAGTTACTTAATTCTGCTCCAAACTGAATAATCCTGCTTTGATAGCTTTGATATTCATCCATTCATCTATTCATCCATTCATTCATTCATTCATTCATTCATTCATTCATTCACTCATTCATTCATTCATTCATTGATTCATTCATTTATCCATTCACTCATTCATTCATCCATTCATTCATCCATTCATTCATTCATTCATCCATCCATCCATTCATTCATTCATTCATTCATCCATTCATTCATCCATTCATTCATTCATTCATCCATTCATTCATCCATTCATTCATTCATCCATTCATTCATTCATTCATCCATCCATCCATTCATTCATTCATTCATTCATTCATCCATTCATTCATCCATTCATTCATCCATTCATCCATTCATTCATTCATCCATCCATTCATTCATCCATTCATTCATTCATTCATCCATTCATCCATCCATTCATCCATCCATCCATTCATCCATCCATTCATTCATCCATTCATCCATTCATCCATTCATTCATCCATTCATCCATTCATTCATTCATCCATTCATCCATTCATTCATTCATTCATTCATCCATTCATCCATCCATCCATCCATCCATTCATCCATTCATCCATCCATTCATTCATTCATCCATTCATTCATTCATTCCTCCATTCATCCATTCATCCATTCATTCATTCATCCATGCAGACATGCAGACTCCACACAGAAAGGCCAAGCTGCAGATGCCGTGTTCAGTTTGTTTGCTTTTCATTTGATGTACAAACAGACACATGATTTCTATTTATTGTCTAAATGTTTTATTTCTGTCTAATGTCTTGAATCTAAACTGAGCGTCGTTTAAATAAAGATATAAAGGCTTCTCTTGTTCCTTCCTGACTGTTTCTTCCATAAACTCCAGACCAGTTCAGCTGCAGTCCTCCACACGTTCCAACATGCATTTCTACCACAGAAGAAGAAAGCAACAGATCAGCTGATGTGTGTGAATGTAATCTGAGTGTCTTCCAGTAACAACAGCTGCTCTCTGATCTCTGTCATGTTTAATGAGGAGGTGTAATGCCTCTCTCT
>SRSE01000021.1:372500-500765 GCA_005024645.1 Planiliza haematocheilus | reverse complement strand
ATTGAACTGAACACCTCTCACCATCTCTCACAGTCTCACCATGCAGTTTCTGGGAAGCAGCCAAAGCAGTCCTTGTGTAACATCGTTTCATATTCCACAGAAATAAAATTAAAAAACAGCAAAAGCAACAACTGGAACATAAACTGAAACATCTACTCCATACACTCCCTCATCCTCAGTGAGCAAACTCAAAATGAAATACAGTTCAAATATCACAACATCACCTTTGGTTCCACATATTCCTGAACTCTGTTACTGGACTTCCTCCCTCAGACAGTAACACTGTGTCCTCTCTGCTGTTGAAGTCAGCCTCCTGGACTAGATGCTGATACTTGGACATCATGTAAAAACACAGTTGATCCCAGGAAATGGGATTTAATTCAAAACGATCTGCATTGGTTAATTAATTTAAATGTTATATATATGATAAGTGAGTTATTTTTTTCTATAGGTGAATTTTACAGTTGCAGAATAAATGAATAGTGCTTCAGTAGCTAAAGTTAAAACATTGGCAAATAGATCTTCAATCAAAGTGTTATGGCACCGTTATGGCATTTTTTCACAAATCCACTGCAAAGATCTTGCACATGAAAGATCATTCCAAGAATGGATGTCATCACTTATGATATGCACACAGTCCTCTTCATCCCACTCTGGGCCTCTACCTACCGCCACCATCAGGTTGATTTGTCCACCAGTACCTGGAAAGTCAGTGAACAACACAATCACTATATTGTTTATCTTTGACAAAAGACTCAAAGCAAAGCAGTAGGAAAATAAAATGCAGTATAAACAGGCACATATACAAGTCCAGGTTGGTTGAGTTCTGCTCAGTGTGTTAATAGGAAATACTCTGTCATTATATTATATTTGCCATAACATATTTGAATGTGATCATAAAGCCATGAGTTGTTGACATGTTCTGTGGCCAAAAAAGTGTAATTGTTTTTTTTAATTGTCTCCACTCATTTCATTTTAAACCATTTTGGTTCTTAATTCCTGCATGATAGTATCTCCACATAACTAAGGTAAATCTTATATAGAAAGTTTTATAAAAGATAGAGTCTTACAGAACAACACTGCTAAATTATTGCCAGTATCGGACAAAAATAAAGACTTACTGCAGAGTCAGTGGAGTCCCATCACCCATTTCCAGGTTCCTTTCACTTCTTTGTCATTCAAACCAATCCAAGCGTATTTGTTGGTGAAGTCAGACAGAAACTTCTGTTCAACAGAAAAAATATTTTAGTGTTGCAGTACAACATGAAAACAATGACTACACTTGTAAACACAATAACAAACACACAGTACCTGTTCTCCAGGGCTGTTTATCACCACCAGATCTGCTCCTCTGTTTCTACAGTCCTGTCTGCCTTCATCCCAAGAACCAGACTCTTCAGAGAGGAAATAACAGGAACCATTGAACATGTTCCATCCTGCAGGACATGTATTATCTGGAAGAAATATCAAACAAGCTAGCTTATTGGGCACACAAGCATTATTATTATTATTATTATTATTATTATTATTATTATTATTATTATTAACTGTTTACTGTTTATTTAAGAAAGGGACAGTGCAATTTCATATAACACATGATTACCCATGGTTAAAAAAGCCAGAATTAGCCAAAAGGCTAGTTTTCATCTGTAGTCACCTGGCCTTGATGTTAAAAAGGCAATAAGAAGCACACAATACATGTACAATATAATACAAAATACATATACAAACACTTAATGTATAATAAAAAAAAACAAAAATGCAACACAACAACAGCTTATTGGGCACGCAAGCATTATTATTATTATTATTATATTTTATATATTATTATTATTATTATTATTATATTATATTGACAGTCAGAGACAATTGTTAATTTCTCACCGTGAATTTGGACAACAATAATATCTGAAATTTAAATTGATTCAGCAAAGTATGAAGTCAGAAGGATCGTCTCACATGCCGGGTAGATGAACCATTAAATAATTTAGTAAAACGTATTCATCAATAAACAACAAGTACATTTTAATTCATGTAAAGACTCACTCTGTCCAGACAAACGGCGAAGTTTCTTCCAACTCTTCAGTCATTTAGTGAGTTTATTGTTCAGCAGGTCTCTCTCTTCAGTCATGGAGGAGAGTTTGTTGTTCAGCAGGTCTCGCTCTTCAGTCATGAGGAGAGCTTGTTGTTCAGCAGGTCTCTTCTTTAGTCATGGAGGGGAGTGGATCGTTGCTGGTCTGGAGAACCTTAGTCAAAGTGTTCTCAACGGCAGAGAGCTCTGCAGCTGAGTTATCATCTAAAATAAATAAAGACATAACGAAATAAATAAACTTTCAGAAAGAAAGAAATAAAATATGTTCATTACGGCTGCTACAAATTTTACAGATTTTCTGTTCTGTTCAAACTTCAAATATTTAGTCTTAATATAATACTTAATATTTAATGATACTATGATACAAAAAGTGACTAAAAGACAAGAAAAGGATAAAAATGAAAAAAAGACAATTACAGAAAATACAGAATGACTGAAAAAACTAAAACCACATAATAATTCAGCCTCTATATGCCATTAGAAACCTCAGAACAATTTAGTTGTGAATGAGGAAGTATTACTGCTGGTAACTTGAAATTATTTTGAGGTTTTCAGACGATGTTCAGTTTTTCACATTTAATTTAAATGGGTCATGTCATTCAAAAGAACAGTCTATTAGAATATTATATACAATTAGATCTTCACTAACTGATCCACTGTCAGAGACAAAGCTGCATGGGTAGTTAGATTTCTGTTTTATTTTTCTCTCTCTGATTTTGTGTGCATACACATGTGCTGACCTTCAGTTTGTTTGTGAACAACATCTGTGGCTTTTGTCTACATAAAAAAATAATAATGACTGTGACTGGTCCATGTTAGTGAGTCACAGTCAGTGGAGGCTGGAGGCTCTGAGTGTTAGAGGTTAATTTATGAAAACCAGACTCACAGAGGACACCAAGGACCATGATCCCAACCAACAGGAAAACACTCATCAGTCCCAGAAAGACAGTAACACCTACACTGTAACACCTCTCAGAGATTCTTGACCTGAACAGAGAAAACACCAGTGAAACCAACAAAGTCTACAACAGTAAAAATGACAGATGATAAAATACATCTATTCATCTCTCTGTCTCTTCTTACCTGTGTGATTTGATGAATGTTTTGGGTTGAAATGTTCATTCAAATGCATTTCCTCCATTGCTTGTAACGATGCAGACTACTTCCTAGAAGATCTCTGCTTTACAGGCAGCAGTGCATTGAATATAAACTGTAAGATGGCTATTAGTTTTATTTCAACTTGTGAGGAAGTCACATGACAGGAAATGATCTTCAGCTGAAACAAGATTTTATAATGTTAAAGTTGTGTAATGTCACAAGAACAAAGGCTGGATTTGATTTGTCTTTCAAGTCAGTTTTCTATAAAAAAAAGAACTTTCTTGAACTAGATACACAATACAGATACTATTTTTCACAAGATTTCTTAAATGTCATAAAATGATAACTGTAGGTGCACTGATGGGACTGGTGATAGATGTGTTAGGCAGATTATAATTCATGTGTTCTTATTAATGTCTCAGTTCTCACACACAGAAAAAGTAAAAGTCAATCCACTCGTGAGATGAGAACGTTTTTAAAAATCTTCTTTTTAAATCAGACTTCAAGACAGATATGAACCCATTGAAAAGTGTTTTGAAATCACTGAATTTGTAGCAAGTCTTCTCACAGAATTTATCTTGACAGTAGATATTGATCTCATGCAGATTAACCCGCACACCCACATCCGCAAAACTCAGAAAAATAGAATTATATTTCAAGTGTTGCTGTGGTTTGATTATCTCCACTCTAATCATGATGCTCACCCAAATTTAAACACAGTGTTTCACTTCACTCCAAAAAAAAATTTAAGCTGCTGTTTTGATACCTTTTCTCCAGTACTACAAATACTCTTAAAATAACACGGAAAAGCTCAAATCCTCTTATGGACTCCTGTGAAATTTAAGGGACCTATACACTGTTGTAGATGTTGTTTTTCATAAATGAAAGTGGACATTTTTGTCCTTAATGGCTCAAGAGGGTAGTCTTTTTTCACAGAGTTCTCTTGACCTAGTAGATTTTTTGGATTTCAAACTTTGTTCAAAAAGTGTCTTTGTTACAAAAAAAAATTGTGCCACATGTACTAACACAGTGTGAAGTGAAGAGGAACAATTTACCCAAATGGACAAAAATGTCCCGTATGACGCCTAAGGGTTGTTGAAGTATGAATTTGTATTTTTGCTTTATAAAATATTTGATAGATCCATTATTTATGGAGGTGTGAGGGAAATTCTCAAATGTCCCTTAGCATATTAATATCATATTTGAAACCTAACATTTGTGCATGCAACATTAGATTGTATGTAGGGTGGAAGCTTGTGTTTTGGACAGAAGCTCAGGCTTATGATAACCATGTGGTCGCAAGGTATGAATGGATATGTTGTTGTATGCTCTATTGTATAATATGTTGAGAGAGTTAAGACGAGGAACTCACTTTAACAAATTCATCCTGAGAGGGTACTTGAAGTGCCTCTTCTGTGTGTATGTGTTCTGAAAACGGGTCACTGTATATCACACATAATGGTTAAAGTGTGGGAGACGTTTTATGCGCATCATGAGATGTATGTTGAGATGTTAGTACAATATTGTGTCAAGTCATATGTAATTTTATGATGGGATTACAGATATGAACATTGTTTACACCATTATAAAAGCTGAGGAGAGACTGCGTCTCTTCAGTCATTATCTGTTGCTGATGAGTGGCTCTTGCTTGCAAGCAATAATGGTTTTCTAGAAAAGAAACATTGTGTCTTGGTATTTTGACCAACTCTCATCTGCACTAGGCAGGCAACTGATTTTCAGTTGCCACGACAAAAGAAACATCAAACTAGTCCGTACACCCCCCATATTGTTGTACGATTAGCCAACTTCCTGTTTACAACGTCATGGCACAGAATAAAAGTTCATATGTGGGGGTGGGGTAGGACATCAGTATACAAAATAAACTAGAACTAGAACTTGAACTAGATACATGATGCAGATCCTACATTTCACAAGACCTCTGAAACATAGTATGTAAAATGATAGCTTCAGGAGCACTATGGGAGTATAACTTAAAGTCCCTGAAGTTTCAGCAAGTCATCTCATAGGACTTATCTTGACAGTAGATACTGATCTCATGCAGGTTGACCCGCACACCCACATCCGCAAAAAATGCACACTGTCTCATTTCACTCTAATAATGTTTTAAGCTGCTGTTTTGATACTGTTTCCCCAGCACACACCAAAAATACTCTTAAAGTAACATTGAAAAGCTCAAATCGTCTACTGTACTCCTGTGAGATTTAAGGGACCTGTACATTATTGAAGATGTTCTTAGAGCTACACAGTTACAGACACTCTCCCAGTTTGGTGGTCAAGGTATTAGTGGTTGTGACCTCTAATATGAAATAACAGTCAGAAAAATTAATAGTAAGAATAAATCAATTACAAAATCATTAAAATATTTATTTAACCTATTCCAACAATGTACAATATAATTAAAATAGCATAAAATACTTGACCCCACTTGTACATTAAATAATAATGGAGAAGAATCTGCAGATGGAAATCAACATTGATCCACTCTGCGGTTAAACTGAGCACATTTGTTTGTTTGTTTTTTATCAAGAAAAATTGGTGCACTGCCCCTTTAGAAAAATAGCACTGTCCCTTTAAGAAAGACGGTAGTCTTAACGGATGAACATTTAAAACATTTTTTTCCCCCCAATATCACGCGATCAACCCGCAGTGCCTTCGCGATCTACCGGTCGATCATGATCGACGTATTGGCGCCATCACTGGAAAACCTCCTTGCTCGGATGTTTGGATTTCAGATGATAAATTAAACCCGACATGGAGAAATTCTTTGCAGACGTACGCCTCTTGAAATTTCAGCATTACACGTTTTGCAAATCCCTATCAGTGGGTCTTAATATAATATTTGTATATATTGAAATACGTCCACACGGCAGACATGCCCTTGCTGACCGAAAATTTAAATTTTTGGTTTTCGCCCTCAAATTTTCGCAGAATTCGGTGCATCCATGCTAAAAATGTATTTTTGTTTTGTATCATATTTGATACATCGATCATTTGTGGTAATTTACTGAATACATCTTTTTTCTGAACAAAAACTAAAATAGAGCAATATGGAATAAATGTATGCATTTACCCGTATCTTTTAAACAGTAAGTTCAATTAAATGAAATAACTGATAATTGTAGAGTTTTTTTGAGAAGACGTTTGTGACCTCTAATAGAACTGAAGAAGCTACTCGAATAAGTAGCTAAACATCTTCTCAAAAATTTTTTAAAAATTAAATAAAAAACTTATATGACATTAAGGCCTATAACTTTTGAATGATTCAAAATTGGAATAACTAGCTGCTCATTTAAGTCCGCCCTCATCTCCCAGGCTCCTCCTACTCTAAGCTTCCCTATGTTATGCCTGATGTTCACTAATCAAGCATTTTTTCCCTCCCCTACAAATCTGATGGTCAGTGCCTGGTTGTGACACCAGGTGTATTGTCCTTGGGAACGACTAACCCTACAACCTGCTAAGTGTATACACAAGTGCAAACTTCCTTTTCTCCACACTCTCCCGGTTCACCCATTGACCCTGCTTAGCCCGTGACACTGCCTCAGAGCATCTAATTGCTTCCTCTTGTTTATGTACCTCCTCCACTACCATCTTTCACTTTTCTTCTACCGATGCCTTGCTCCACAGAGGTTTCCCTGTGAACAGCCCTAGGCCTCCACACCCTTGCTGTACATGGTCTATGATATCCCTATACCTAAGGGCTGCCTGCACTTGCTGTACTACCTCTTCTGGGTTCCACTTCCTCCCTCTTTTAACTGTGGGTGCTGCACTCCTAACCACTGGATCCTTCCATTTTCCGTTTCCATTTTCTGACTGAATAAATCATCCTTTCTTTTCTTTGAAAGAGGAACCTCATACACTGTCAGCGCCACATTACCCGGGGCAGTAAACCAAACCGCAAGCACCATAACTTAAACTTTCCTGGGAGTCCTGACCGGTCTAAGCTTGAAATGCCTTGAATTAATGTGGTTACCGTGACTGTATGTGCTCTGTATGTGATGTCATGGTGCATCCTGCTTTGTCATTAGAACGTCACAAGACTTCACTGAGGCAGACATTCAGCAGATAATCGATTTTCTTGAAATGATTCAAACAGTCTCGAACATACACACATACATTCAAACAGATGACATCTGTTCCTTGATGCTTCGTGGTGAAAACCTCACGTGCACAACACTTCTGCTCAGCTTCTCTGCATCTCACAAACACATGACAGCTGGAACAAAACCATAAAAAATGATATTCACACTCATCTGATCAAAGTCCAGATTTCTACTAGTCTAATGTCTCTTCCTTGTGTTTCAGGGATCACTGTTTCTCATTGCTCTCCTGCAGTGGTTGTTTATCTGCTGCAGTCAGACACTGAAGAAATGATTCAAACAGTTGAGTTATGTCTGCTACTTGAAGTGTTTGATCATTGATTGCTCTGATGAACTTGTCCAGCAGAGGGAACTCTTGTCCTCTGTCCTGGGGCCGTCTTCATGAGAGCCATTTACATGTGAGGCTCATACGCCTCAAGACCAACTTCCTTGTTGGTGTCTGAGGAAGTGGTTTGTTACCTACAACAGTATAGGTGTGTGATCACTTGAATGCTTCTCAGGTCTGTGTAACATTCTTTAATTTGTTATAAAAATAACTTGAATAAAACAAACCAAGTTGTGTCACTGTCTGCGTAATATCTATTCAGTACGTACCTTAAACCACACCACAGCTGTAGGCTTTGTGTTTTCAGGTTGCCCGTCCACACCTACATGTGTACGTCCCATCCTGGTGAACACCTGAAGGAAATTTCAGACATAACCTGTTCATAATTTGCATAGATTTCTCTGCAACAACAAAAATTAGAAAGTCAGTCCATGAAAGCAAAAGTCTGCAACTGGCTGCAGAGCATGAATAAATCCACCAGAGGTCTCAGAAACTCATGAACCAAATATGACACACTTGACTTTGTAGGGTTAAATACCTGAATCTACAGTGGATATAAGAAGTCTAACCACAGCTGTTGAAGTTATTTCAGTGAGTCTAGCATTCAGCAGGTCTCTCTCTCTCTTCAGCTGTGGAGGGAAGTTTCATATTGATGGTGAAAAGATATGAAGCTGAATCACAATTCTCAACAAGCTCTTAGACAGTGGACATCATTTATTGAACTGAACACCTCTCACCATCTCTCACAGTCTCACCATCAGTTTCTGTGAAGCAGCCAAAGCAGTCCTTGTGTAACATCGTTTCATATTCCACAGAAATAAAAGCAGCAAAAGCAACAACTGGAACATAAACTGAAACATCTACTCCATACACTCCCTCATCCTCAGTGAGCAAACTCAAAATGAAATACAGTTCAAAATATCACAACATCACCTTTGGTTCCACATATTCCTGAACTCTGTTACTGGACTTCCTCCCTCAGACAGTAACACTGTGTCCTCTCTGCTGTTGAAGTCAGCCTCTCTGGACTAGATGCTGATACTTGGACATCATGTAAAACCACACAGTTGATCCCAGGAAATGGGGTTTAATTCAAAACAATCTGCTTTGGATAATTCATTTAAATGTTATATATATGATAAGTGAGTTGATTTATCTATAGGTGAATTTTACAGTTGCAGAATAAATGAATAGTGCTTCAGTGGCTAAAGTTAAAACATTGGTAAATATCAGATCTTCAAGCAAAGTTACATCTTTTTTTCACAAACCCACTGCAGAGATGTTGCACATGAAAGATCATTCCAAGTGGTGGATCCAAGTATGATATGGACGCAGTCCTCTTCACCATTATTATTAGGTTCATTTGTTGCCCAGTACCTGGAAGGTCAGTGAACAACACAATCACTAAACTGTTTATCTTTGACAAAAGATTCTGACTAGCATCACTGATATGAGGCAGAAGAAAGTAAGAATGTAGATCTGACCATGCAGCTCTTCATAGCGTTTTTAACTTCTTTCAGTGCTATCGATGATAAAGAGTGAGGTTTAATTTTCTCAGATGTTGGTTAATGAAACCGCAATATAAACAGTCTCACACACACAAGTCCAGATATTGGTTGAATTTTTCTCAGTGTGGTACTTTGTCATTATATCATATTTGCCATAACATATTTTAACGATGTCATATCTCACATTTGCAATCAGATTAGCAAATTATTGATTTAGTCCCCATGCAGCTAAAAAAAATATAATAAGAAATAAAGTCACTTGATGATATTGGACCAAAATAAAGACTTACTTCAGAGTCAGTGGAGTCCCATCAACCCATTTCCAGGTTCCTTCCACTTCTCTGTCATTCAAACCAATCCAAGTTGGTTTGTTTATGAAGTCAGACAGAAACATCTGATCAACAGGACAAAAACACGTTTTAGTGTTGTACTACAACATAAAAATCATTTACATTAATCATTTACCATGTATGAATGACTACACTTGTAAACTCAATAACAAACACTCAGTACCTGTTCTTCAGAGCTGTCTATCACCACCAGATCTGCTCCTTTGTCTCTACAGTCCTGTCTGCCTTGATCCCAGGAACCAGACTCTTCAGAGAGGAAATAACAGGAACCACTGAACAGTGTCCATCCTGCAGGACATGTTTTATCTGGAAAAAATATAGAACAAGACACTAAATGAACCACTCATTGGATTTGTGAAGTCAGAGGTGTAAGTACTACTTATATATATACATACATATATATATATATATATAAAAATGACCATCTGAAACATAACACTGGTGATTTGATGAGAGATAACTGGATAGTATTTAGTTCTAGTGTCTTTTTGGACACTAGAACAAGTTTTTAAACTTCTCACATAATTAACCGATTGTTGTTACAGTTATATTTAATAACACATGCAAATTTTGACATATCCAAAGACTCACACAGTTCAGACAAAGACAGAAGTTTTTTAGTCATTTCAGTCAGGTTGGCTTTCAGCAGGTCTCTCTCTTCAGTCATGGAGGAAAGTTTGTAGTTGCTGGTCTGGAGAAGCTCAGTCAGGTTGTGTTTGACGGCAGAGAGCTCTGCAGCTGAATCATTTAAGTTATGGTCTGAAATACATTAACACACATGTTTCAAACAAAAGTCTTCATGGATTCAGAACTGAACACTTTCCAACCTATAAGATATGTTTTATGTGGCAGAAACATAAAAAAGAGTCTTCATACAGTGTTCATTTATCAAGTGTTAACCCTAGAACACTAACGTTATAATTAGTGACATCGCAAGGTTGGGTATATTTCAGCCGATGCAATAAAACATACTTCTCATCAAAATCTATTGAAGTACAACAGTACATGGTAAATTGAAGTAATAAAATGTCTCATTAAAACAAAGAGGCATCTTGGGGCCATTAAAAGTCTCTCAAATTTGATACGAACGAATAGCTCCTCAAAAATTAATGGAGTGATGAACTTGACATTCAGTCTACCTGTTCCTGGAACTGTCTTCCTGCATCACTGACAAACAACCATGGGAGAGACAGTCATACAATAGCACTTTTGCAGAGAGTTAAAATGATGAGATGACTATAAAAATGTCTTTTTGACAAATGAATTTCACCAGAAACAACCACTAAATTACATTTATTCATAAGCATTACACTAAATAAGAATTACATGCTAATTCCAGGACCGCTTAGCTAGTTCTAGTATCAAAGAATAAATATGCACAGCTAGCGACTGCTAAAGTAAACTAGCTTCAGTTATGTTTTATTCACTTGTTGGCATGTCACCGGACGTTAGTGTTCTAAGGTTAAAGTACAGAGGCAGTACAATATGAAGTCTGATCATAATGCCAGATGACTTATTCACCTGATGTCATTCATTACTATCTTAATAAATCCAAAGACTCACTCTGTTCAGACAGACGTTCCAACTCTTTAGTCAGGTTGCTCAGCAGGTCTCTCTCTGCAGTCATGTTGTCTTTGATGGCAGAGAGCTCTGCAGCTGAATCACGTACTGAGTGATGATCTAAAAGATGCATGTTTCAGAAACACAGAAGACCCCTTTGTAACAATGTTGTCCTAACAGCTCCAAAAAGTAACCAAAAGACAAGAAGGAAGGTGGTCATAATGTTATGCCCGATCGGAGTACACTAAGAGCTTCACTGACTGATCCTCTGTTTGGGAAATTCAAAGAGACACATCGGCTGAATTTCAGTTTGTCCATGTACAACATCTGTGACATTTCTATACATATAAATATAAATGTGTTTAATATCCGTGATATGACAGTTTGACTGTGACTGGTCCATGTTAGAGTCACAGTCAGTGGAGGTTGGAGGCTCTGAGTGTTACAGGTTTAACTTGTGAAAACCAGACTCACAGTGGACACCAAGGACGATGAGCCCAGCCAACAGGAAAACACTCAGCAGTCCCAGACAGACAGTAACACCTAAATATGAACTCTTCTCAGAGCTCCTTGGACCTGAACAGAGAAAACAACAGTGAGACCAACAAAGTCTACAACAGTAAAAATGACAGATGATAAAATATCTCTGTTCTCCTCTCTGTCAGATTGTTCTTACCTGAGTGATTTGTTGAATCTTTTGGGTTGACAGGTTTGACATCTTCAATGTTAACATAAATTTCCTCCATTGATCTTAAGGATGTAGATTATTTCCTAAATGATCTCTGCTCTCTGAAGCATCGACGTTTATATAAACTATGAAACCATTGTGGGTTTCAGTTCATTTTTCTCTCTTATTTTTACATTAACATGCAAGGAAGTCACATGTTTATATATATATATACACATACACACACACATATACACATATATATACACTACCGTTCAAAAGTTTGGGGTCACCCAAACAATTTTGTGTTTTCCATGAAAAGTCACACTTATTCACCACCATACGTTGTGAAATGAATAGAAAATAGAGTCAAGACATTGACAAGGTTAGAAATAATGATGATTTGTATTTGAAATAAGATTTTACATCAAACTTCGCTTTCGTCAAAGAATCCTCCATTTGCAGCAATTACAGCATTGCAGATCTTTGGCATTCTAGCTGTTAATTTGTTGAGGTAATCTGGAGAAATTGCACCCCACGCTTCCAGAAGCAGCTCCCACAAGTTGGATTGGTTGGATGGGCACTTCTTGCGTACCATACGGTCAAGCTGCTCCCACAACAGCTCAATGGGGTTCAGATCTGGTGACTGCGCTGGCCACTCCATCACCGATAGAATATGAGCTTCCTGCTTCTGCTCTAAATAGTTCTTGCACAATTTGGAGGTGTGTTTAGGGTCATTGTCCTGTTGTAGGATGAAATTGGCTCCAATCAAGCGCTGTCCACCGGGTATGGCATGGCGTTGCAAAATGGAGTGATAGCCTTCCTTATTCAGAATCCCTTTTACCCTGTACAAATCTCCCACCTTACCAGCACCAAAGCAACCCCAGACCATCACATTACCTCCACCATGCTTAACAGATGGCGTCAGGCATTCTTCCAGCATCTTTTCATTTGTTCTGCGTCTCACAAACATTCTTCTTTGTGATCCAAACACCTCAAACTTAGATTCGTCCGTCCACAACACGTTTTTCCAGTCTTCCTCTGTCCAATGTCTGTGTTCTTTTGCCCATCTTAATCTTTTTCTTTTATTGGCCAGTCTCAGATATGGCTTTTTCTTTGCCACTCTGCCCTGAAGCCCAGAATCCTGCAGCCGCCTCTTCACTGTAGATGTTGACACTGGTGTTTTGCGGGTACTATTTAATGAAGATGCCAGTTGGGGACCTGCGAGGCGTCTGTTTCTCAAACTAGAGACTCTAATGAACTTATCTTCTTGCACAGTTGTGCTACGCGGCCTCCCACTTCTTTTTCTACTCTGGTTAGAGCCTGTTTGTGCTGTCCTCTGAAGGGAGTAGTACACACCGTTGTAGGAAATCTTCAATTTCTTAGCAATTTCTCGCATGGAATAGCCTTCATTTCGAAGAACAAGAATAGACTGTCGAGTTTCAGATGAAAGTTCTCTTTTTCTGGCCATTTTGAGCGTTTAATTGACCCCACAAATGTAATGCTCCAGAAACTCAATCTGCTCAAAGGAAGATCAGTTTTGTAGCTTCTGTAAAGAGCTAAACTGTTTTCAGATGTGTGAACATGATTGCACAAGGGTTTTCTAATCATCAATTAGCCTTCTGAGCCAATGAGCAAACACATTTCACCATTAGAACACTGGAGTGATAGTGGCTGGAACTAGGCCTCTATACACCTATGTAGATATTGCACCAAAAACCAGACATTTGCAGCTAGAATAGTCATTTACCACATTAGCAATGTATAGAGTGTATTTCTTTAAAGTTAAGACTAGTTTAAAGTTATCTTCATTGAAAAGTACAGTGCTTTTCCTTCAAAAATAAGGACATTTCAATGTGACCCCAAACTTTTGAACGGTAGTGTATATATAATATATATAATTATCAATATCGACTGATATGCAACACTTATATCGGGATACATTTTTCAGCCATATCGCCCAGCCCTATTTACAGTAAACCTGATACAATCCTATGTTAACTGTTATGGTTTGAGGTTGTTGTCTTGTGTTCTTGCTTTGTGACCATGTTTAGTTTTTTCCCTTGTCGTTTTTCTCCAGCAGTGTAGGTGGTGGCTCGGAGGCGTGGCTGACCCACTTTCTTCCTGTTCTGCAGAGCTCACCTGAGTTCCATCTCTCAATCACCACTCCATAAAAGCCGGTTCACCCTAGACACCACTGTCGGACGATTCCATTTTCCACTGAGCCAGTGCCTTGCTGTCTGCCAGCCTCCGGTCGCCACCTGCTGAGCTTAGTTTCTTTGAGAGACTATTTTTGAGTTTGTAATTATTTCCTAGAGTTGTTATCTGGAAAATAAACCTTTGTTTAACTTGGCCAACTGCCATCTCTGCATTTTTTGGGTCCACTCTGCTATCCGCACGCAACAGTTAACGTTCTGTCCGGGGAAGGTAGGACTCAAGTGCAGGACGAAGGATGATGAGGCAGGAGTGAAAAACAAAAATGATTTTAATTAAAAAGTGCTGCAGAAAAAGCAGGATCTCTGGCAAACTAAAAATCAAAAACTCTCAAAATGGGGGTGGCAAAAACAAAGAGTAAAAAACACTAGAGACACAGAGTGAAAAAAACAAGGAGACTCATGGGGAACTAGAGAGGCCGAGATTTCTGGGCGTCGGCCGGGCGGCCGGACCGACATTGCAGAGAGTTCTGGGAGCCGACCGAGAGGCCGGGCAATCATGGAAGCCAGACCCACCTCGGCAACAGGAGCAGGAACAGAAGATGGAGTCCAGCCCACCTCAGGAGGGGGAGTCGGACCCACCTTGGGCATGGAAACTGGAGCCAGATTCCGACCCGCCCCAGGAACAAGAGCAGGAACAGGATCCAGCACAGGAACAGGAGCAGGATCCAGCACAGGAATGGGAGCAGGAGCCGGTTCAGGACCCACCTGGAGAACAGGAGCAGAAGCCGGGGTCCAAGCCACCTCGAGAACCAGAGAAGAGGCGACCCTCGCAGCTAGAAAGGGAGCCAAAACAGGAGCCGGAGCTGAAGCGACCCTCGAAGGCGGAACAGGAGCCGGAACAGGAGACAGAGCGAAGGCCGACGTGGGAGCCAGAACAGTAGACACAGAGGAGGTAGACATGGGAGCCGGAACAGAACACAGGGGATATCAGCCTGGGAGCCGGAGCAGATCGCTGGAGGTTGGCAGGCCGATGGTCAGCAGGCCGGGGAACCGCCACCACATGGCAAGCAAACTGTTGCAGCAGAGGCTGCCGGCCTGCAGGCCTGCCTCCATGGCAACCAAGAGGGCCTGACCTCCCGGTTGGGGCCCTCATGGCCAAACGTGTGCCCGAAAGCCACGGTTTGTACTCCAGCTTTTGATCAAAATAGTAAGTCAGTACTCGCCTTTTTTCCTCCTCATCGAAAGGGGTATAGTCCACTGGGTCCATTGTTGGTCGCGTCATTCTGTTAACGTTCTGTCCGGGGAAGGTAGGACCCAAGTGCGGGATGAAGAATGATGAGGCAGGAGTGAACAAAAGCTGATTTTAATTAAATAAAAGGAAAAAAAAAGCGCTGCAGAAAGAGCAGAATCTCCGGCAAACTAAAATCAAAACTCTCAAAAGACAAAAAAAGGAGACAAGAGACTCAGGCAAAAAACACTAGAAGACACAGGAGACACATGGGGTGGCAAAAACACAGAAGAGCAAAAAACACTAGCGACACACAGAGTGAAAAAACCAAGGGGACTCGCAGAAAAAAAAACCATTGGGATTGATGCGACAGGAACTAAGGGAAAGGCAGGGCTATATATGCACACATGAGGAAGAGGGGTGACGAGACACAGGTGACAGAAATCAAGAGACACACGGTGAAACCAATTACACAATCAACACAGAAACACAATTAGTAAAACAGGAATTCAAAAACTCAACAAAATAAAACAGGAAACAGGAAGAGAAGAACAGGAGTGCCGGAGTGGGACTCATTTTTAGCCCTGGAGTTTCATGCCTCAGACTGGCCCACTTTAGATCACGACTTATTATTAAAACAGTGTAATTATAACTTTCAACTGCTGCCTCTGTAATCAGTCCCTGCGTAGACTCTGCTCTGCCTTTCACACTTCCTCCAGTTTCCCTAGACTTGCCTGCCTGGTAGTGCTTGGAATCCCTGCTGTTCAATCCTCCAAATGTCTTTTATAAGGTCTACGACGTTTCTCCATGTTAGCTCTAATGAGCTAATTCAGAAGCTTCTCCAGCTGTCGCTGTCCCAGTGTCGCGCACATAAAAATTGGCGCCCACCGCCCTTTCACACTTCCTCCAGTTTCCCTAAACTTGCCTGCACTTGTATCATATTTGACATGGAAAACCCTTTTGACTGAACCAATTGAGATTTTGTTCAATGGCAAAATTGGCAGGCTTATTCCATATTACTTTACTATTACTAATGATAAAACATATAACACGCCACTACTATCATTTGGGCATAGAAAGTGGTTTTATTGGAACTGATGCTTGCTTGTTCATACACTCGCTCACCCGTTTCTTCCTCACCACTGGCTCCTGGCTTCGCCTCTGACACTAAATCATAAAAATGGTCATAAATCTCAACACAAATCTCCCCTTTTTCAAGTCAAAATTCAAGTCAGTTTCATTATTGTAGTGCTGAATCATCATCAATTATCTCAGGGCATTTATCATATAGAGCAGGTCTACACCATACTCTTCATTAGATTAATTCTAATAATATTCACTAATGAGAAATCCTACCTGCACACTCTGGACCTGTGTGCTCAAGTTGGTGGCCAGTTGTGTGGTGTTGCATCATACTATTATTTAAATTATGTAATGTTGGGTTAGACAGGCTATATGTTACGCCACACAATTCATTGACTTTATAGGCTAATTAATTGACTTGAACAATGCAGGTGAAGTTGCATTTTGTTCACCATCTTGTCTTATCACTCCAAAATAATGTAATCCTCATTGTTCAACATTTAAAGTACTATGTGTTGTGGCAATGCCATGCTACTAGAGTAGTGTTTTACAACAAAACATAGACCATTAACAAAAACAACTTTGTTTTGTAGAAAACGTGATGATCAAAATTAAAGAACAGCAATGCCTGATGGACAAAGAAACATTATAACATAATTTTCTGGAGGATATGACAATCAAAAATTAGTAGGAAGTGTACAGGCCTTTGCTTTGAATGACTTCAGCACATCTGCGGCCACAGGACATAACCAGTCTCTCACGCTGCTCTGGTGTGACTTTGGTCCACTCTTCTTCCAGTCTCTTCCACAGGTCAGTGACAGTAGTGGGTTTCTTGGCCATAACTTTGTCCCCAAGGATTTTCCAGAGGTTTTCTATAGGGTTTAGATCAGGACTCTGGGCTGGCCATTTCATTACTGCAATGTTTTCACTTTCAAGGAACTGCTTGTTTGGCAGTGTTACAGGGAGCTTTGTCGTGCATGAACACTGCTGGCTGATTGGGTGATGAATGCAGGCAAGGAATCATATGTTGTCGAAGAAGGTTCTTATACACATTTGCATTCACTCTGCCATGTAGCTGTATTAGAGGCCCAACTCCGGTTGCAGAAAACATTCCCCATACCATAACACTTCCTCCTCCACCTTTCACTGACTTTTTTACACACTTTGGGTTCAGTCTTTCCCCAGTTTGACAACGAACATAATGTTTTCCATCGGATCCAAACAAATTGAACTTGCTTTCATCACTGAAGTGAACTTAGGACCAGTTTTACTCTGTCCACACAACATGTTCCTCAGCAAAGGTTAGTCTAGCCTTTTGATTCTTTCTGCTAATGAGACGTCTGGTCACTGCAGAGTGGGCTTTCATTCCAAATGCTCTTAAACGTTGAGACACTGTGTGACGAGAAAGAGTCTTACACTGTTCGGCATTGAACTGACAAGCAATTCCAGCTGCTGTGTTGAACCGATTGGCCATTGCGGTTCTCCGTATTATCCTGTCCTCCCTTTCAGTTGTCTTTCGTGGATGGCCGGCCTTCTTGGTGGACTTGAATGAATTTGTGGCTTTGTAGAAATGTAATATTCTGGATATCACAGATTTGGAACGACCAACTTCTCTCCCTATTACTGACAAGGTCATCCCTTTGGAATTCATCTGGACAACCTGCTGCCGGAGGGTTTCAGTGACTAAAGAACGGCTTGCCATCTTGTGAAGTTAGTGAAAATTGGAAGTTAGGCTGCCAGTTAAATAGGGGTTGTCAGATGATTAAGGAAAGTGGCACCAGGTGCCAGACTAACACCAGTTACTGGGAGGTTTCTGAAAGTGTTCTCTAATTTTGATCAGTGTTCTTTTTAGAATATCTGATTTAAGTTTTTTATACTGTGCTACAGAATTTATGTAACTTGTGAAATATGCTTAAATCACTGCCCTTTTACTTGTGTTTGGATAATTTTATGAGAGGACAGTGGAGTGAAGTTGACATTTAGGAAATTATGGATTGTTCTCTAATTTTGATCTCTAGTGTATATATATTTATTATGCAAAACACTTGTGCTCAGCTTCTTCTCTGTGTCTTACTAGTCTAATGTCTCTTCCTTGTGTTTGAAGGATCTCTGTTTCTCATTGCTCTCCTGCAGTGGTTGTTTATCTGCTGCAGTCAGACACTGAAGAAATGATTCAAACAGTTGAGATGTGTCTACTACTTGAAGTGTTTGATCATTGATTGCGCTGATTAACTTGTCCAGCAGAGGGAACTCTTGTCCTCTGTCCTGGGGCCGTCTTCATGAGAGACTTTTTTTATGTGAGGCTCATACGCCTTAAGACCAGCTTCCTTGTTGGTGTCTGGGGAAGTGGTTTGTTACCTCCAACAGTATAGGTGTGTGGTCACTTGCATGCCTCTCAGGTCTGTGAATCATTCTTTCATTTGATATAAAATAGCTTTTTTACATTATGTGTTTATAAATGTGATTTTCCCCCAAACAGGAGGGGAAAGGTTGCAAAACCAAGTTGTGTCACTGTGTGCATAATATCTATTCAGTACGTACCTTAAACCACACCACAGCTGTAGGCTTTGTGTTTTCAGGTTGCCCGTCCACACCTACATGTGTACGTCCCATCCTGGTGAACACCTGAAGGAAATTTCAGATGTAACCTTTTCACAATCTGCAAAGATTTCTCTGCAAAAACAAAAACTAGAAAGTCAGTCCATGAAAGCAAAAGTCTGCAACTGGCTGCAGAGCATGAATAAATCCACCAGAGGTCTCAGAAACTAATGTACCAAATATGACACACTTGACTTTGTAGGGTTAAATACCTGAACCTACAGTGGATATAAGAAGTCTAACCACAGCTGTTGAAATAATTTCAGTGAGTCTAGCATTCAGCAGGTCTCTCTCTCTTCAGCTGTGGAGGGAAGTTTCATGTTGACGAAGAAAAGATATGAAGCTGAATCACAATATTCAACAAGCTCTTAGACAGTGGACATCATTTATTGAACTGAACACCTCTCACCATCTCGGTGCATTTTACAGTTGCAGAATAAATGAATAGTGCTTTAGTAGCTAAAGTTAAAACACTGGCAAATATCAGGTCTTCAAGCAAAGTGTACAACAATGTTATGGCATTTTTTCGCAAACCCACTGCAGAGAGCTTGCACATGAAACATCATTCCATAAAGTGGTGAATCCCTTTACGACATGCACACAATCCTCTTCACCCCACTTTGAGTCTCCACCTCCATTATCAGGTTGATTTGTATCCCAGTACCTGGAAGGTGAGAGAACAACACAGTCACTAAACTGTTTATCTTTGACAAATGATTCAAAGTAGTAGCAGTACTAAAAAAAAAAAAAAAATGTGATAACATGTCATATATGCCATAAGTTATTCTGTCCCCATGTGGCCACAAAAAAAAAATTAAAATTTTCTCCACCCATTGATTTCCACCAGTGCAGTTATTTCTGTATGATAGTATTTGTGAATGAGAAGAATGTCATCTAGAAATGTAATAAAAGATAAATTAATTTGTTGATTTTAGACCAAAATAAAGACTTACGTCAGAGTCGGTGGAGTCCCATCAACCCATTTCCAGGTTCCTTCCACTTCTTTGTCATTCAAACCAATCCAAGCGGCAATTTTGGTGAAGTCAGACAGAAACGTCTGTTCAGGAAAAATATTTTAGTGTTGTACCACAATATAATAATTTACATTAATCATTTACCATGTATCAATGACTACACTTATAAACACAATAACAAACACACAGAACCCGTTCTTCAGGGCTGTCTATCACCACCAGATCTGCTCCTCTGTTTCTACAGTCCTGTCTGCCTTGATCCCAGGAACCAGACTCTTCAGAGAGGAAATAACAGGAACCATTGAACATTTTCCATCCTGCAGGACATGTTTTATCTGGAAGAAACATTGAACAGGAGACGTTACAAATCAACCTCTTCACTTTCTCTGGAAGAAATGCCGAACAAGACATGTTAAGAAATCCAAGGAGTGGTTTATATTTTGAGTGTTGAGTGTTTTTTTTTTTTTTTTTAAGTTTTTCAATAAATGACAATCTGAAATTTCTCACAAAATTAGCCGATTGCTGTTACTGTTTGATAAGAACAATAAGACAGTTGCATTTCTTTGTTCCTAGTGACTTTTCTTATTCTTATTCTTATGCATATTCTTATTCTTTTAGGGGGGTAAGTTTCAGCATCCCTATTGATTTGATTGATTTAGTAGAAGTTCTAGCATGTCAGCTTGCCAAGATGTCAATACACATCCCTACAGCTAGGTAGCGCTACAATAAGCCAATTTACGTTTTGGCTTATATCTTGAGAATCGTGTGCCCCAGAAACAAAATTTGTCTCCCTTTGATTCCTTACATAGCCCAAACTTCATATCACGGACAATAATATGATTCTGTACAAGCATCCCAACTTGTGCGACCCTTGGTTTCTAGGGGGCGCTACAAAAGCAACATTTCAATATCTCAAAAACTGCAATAGCTAACCGCTTGAAATGTGGCATACACAGTCTGTAACATATTATGTAGACGACCATCAAGTTGCATGGCATTATGTCAACAGGGGGCGCTACTGGTGACACAGAAACATTTTATATAATTTTAAGGCCTATAACTTTTGATATTTATATTTATATAACTTTTATTCACCGAATCCTGATGAAAGCGTTTTGTGAAATTCGGGCTGTAGGGGCCACTACGACAACTACATGTTTATATCTCACAAACCACCACAGTAAACTTCAAATTTGACGACCCCTTTATGATCATTTGCGATCATCTTGTTTTATTCATTTACAGATTTGAAACCAGTGCATACAATATTGTTACCCAAGGCTACCAAATGTTAACAAGAATCTTTTCATATGCAAGGTAGCATTACCACTGAGAATTTTAAAACATGTTCATCAATAAAAAATGAGTAAACTTTAACATGTCCAAAGACTCACTCAGTTCAGACAAACACTGATGTTTTTTAGTCATTTCAGTCAGGTTGGCTTTCAGCAGGTTTCTCTCTTCAGTCATGGAGGAGAGTTTGTCGTTGCTGGTCTGGAGAAACTCAGTCAGGTTGTCTTTGACGGCAGAGAGCTCTGCAGCTGAATCATGTAACTTACGGTCTGAAATAAATAAACTGTTTTAGAAAAACAGAAGACTTCATGGATTCAGAACTGAACACTTTCCATGCATTGATTTTTTAAATGATTGAGGATTTACAGCTGTAATGAAACAATGCAGAGGTGCTACAGTCTTCATTTATCAAAGTTTGATTTAAAATTCTGTTAAAGTACAGAGCCAGTAAAATATGAAGTCTGATCATAATGCCAGATGACATAGTCACCTGATATCATTTCATTACTATCTTAATAAATCCAAAGACTCACTCTGTTCAGACAGACGTCCCAACTCTTTAGTCAGGTTGCTCAGCAGGTCTCTCTCTGCAGTCATGTTGTCTTTGATGGCAGAGAGCTCTGCAGCTGAATCACGTACTGAATGATGATCTAAAAGATGCATGTTTCAGAAACACAGAAGGCCCCTTTCTAACAATGTTGTCCTAACAGCTCCAAAAAGTAACCAAAAGACAAGAAGGACATAATGTTATGCCTGATCACTACAATAAGAGCTTCACTGACTGATCCTCTGTTGGGGAAATCAGAGACACATCAGCTGAAATTCAGTTTGTCCATGTAGAACATCTGTGACATTTCTATACACAAAATATAAATGTGTTTAATATCTGTGATATGACAGTTTGACTGTGACTGGTCAGTGTTAGTGAGTCACAGTCAGTGGAGGCTGGAGGCTCTGAGTGTTACAGGTTTAACTTGTGAAAACCAGACTCACAGTGGACACCAAGGACGATGAGCCCAGCCAACAGGAAAACACTCAGCAGTCCCAGAAAGACAGTAACACCTAAATATGAACTCTTCTCAGAGCTCCTTGGACCTGAACAGAGAAAACAACAGTGAGACCAACAAAGTCTACAACAGTAAAAATGACAGATGATAAAATATCTCTATTCTCCTCTCTGTCAGATTGTTCTTACCTGAGTGATTTGTTGAATCTTTTGGGTTGGCGGGTTTGACATCTTCAATGTTAACATAAATTTCCTCCATTGATCTTAAGGATGTAGATTATTTCCTTAATGATTTCTGCTCTCTGAAGCATGGACGTTTATATAAACTATGAAACCACTGTGGGTGTCAGTTCATTTGTCTTTTTTAGAAAATCAACATGCAAGGAAGTCACGTGTTTAACAGATAATGATTATACAGTCACTTGTCAGCTCATTAGCTACACTAGTGAAAACAGTCCTGCACCAAATCTTATCTTCGTGAAGGTTATGGTGTTCAGCATTTGTTAAAAATAACAGACCTGTCAGCTGTTCGATCATTTTAGAGGCTGTGGTTTATTGAACTATTTAATTGTGTTGTACCAACACATACTCCTCTCAGCCAATTTGAAGAAGGATAAATTATATCATAACTTTTGCACATGCCGGGTGCGGTGGCGCGTGCCTGTAATCCAAGCTACTGGGAGGCTGAGGCTGGCGGATCGTTCAGCTGGGATAGGCTCCAGCAGACCCCCGTTACCCTTAACAGGACTAAACGGGTATAGAAAATGACTGACTGACGACTTTTGCACATTTCAAACAAATTGTGAGTGACACATTGAAAATCTTGTCATCATAACTATTCTTAACATGCCACTGACAGCGATCTTGCATTTTTCTTCTGTGAACCGGCCAGTGTGCTATATATGTGCTAATATGCAAAGAACTTCACACTCTCTTCACATGGAAACTCTAAACAGAGGTCAAGCTGTTCAACTAGTTATTTTTCTCACATAGACTGTAGTAGCCACACCCAAAGTACCATGAGTGAACATTTTGGAAGGATTAGGCCCAGTTTAAAATATAACATTTAGAATTAAAATAATTTACCCATTAAAAGATGCAAATAAGATTCCTGAGTGGAGAATGATTCACCTGGCAGTGGGCAAGAGAGAGAATACCTCACATAGAAAGAGGAAGAACTGCACCAAACCTATCTAGTTACCTATCTAGTATTCAAGGTCTTTTATCAACAATATCTTGTGTAATACTTTGTCAGGGGCCCTTCTTTAAATCATGACAAACAATGGCACAAGTCTGAGGCTTTGGCAAGTGTTGTAGCCTTCTTGGGCCAAAGACAGGAAGTAGCAGTAGAGCTTGAGTTTTATTTTTAAACTCACAGATGTGCTTTCATTTGTCTCTTCTGGGCTTTTGGCCTAAATACAGTCAATACTTTTGACAGGCAACATGGTGGACGCCGGTAGAGTGACCATAAATGGAGTGGTCTCCAAAAACAAACATTAGGAGAGACACAGTGATAGACAGATGACTGGTAAGTATTTGTTTTAACACTGAAGATCTTTGAGGAGTCTGTCAAACTAAACCAAGACGCTAGTGTCAGGTAACCTGAATGACCGCTAACGGCATGCCACTCATTACTGGAAGCTTCACTGACACATTGCTCGATTAGGATACCTAGTGAATAATATAGTGTAATGCAATTGAGCCGTGTCATTTATTGGTTCATGCTTGTATAGGATTTAATTTGCCATGCACATTCTGACTATACTTCATAGTTGTATGGTTTCAAGCAGACACAGTAAAGCCAATAGCTATAGTATAATAAGCAAATTGTTACTCTGTCTTTGTGTTTTCAGGTTGCCCGTCCACACCTACATGTGTACGTCCCATCCTGTTTGACGTCTGAAGGAAATTTCAGATGTCATCTTTTCACATTCTGCAAAGATTTCTCTGCAACAACAAAAATTAGAAAGTCAGTCCATGAAAGCAAAAGTCTGCAACTGGCTGCAGAGCATGAATAAATCCACCAGAGGTCTCAGAAACTCATGAACCAAATATGACACACTTGACTTTGTAGGGTTAAATAGTTTTCTTCCACTGAACCTAAAGTGGATATAAGAAGTCTAACCACAGCTGTTGAAGTTATTTCAGTGAGTCTAGCATTCAGCAGGTCTCTCTCTCTTCAGCTGTGGAGGGAAGTTTCATATTGATGATGAAAAGATATGAAGCTGAATCACAATTCTCAACAAGCTCTTAGACAGTGGACATCATTTATTGAACTGAACACCTCTCACCATCTCTCACAGTCTCACCATCAGTTTCTGGGAAGCAGCCAAAGCAGTCCTTGTGTAACATCGTTTCATATTCCACAGAAATAAAATTAAAAAACAGGAAAAGCAACAACTGGAACATAAACTGAAACATCTACTCCATACACTCCCTCATCCTCAGTGAGCAAACTCAAAATGAAATACAGTTCAAAATATCACAACATCACCTTTGGTTCCACATATTCCTGAACTCTGTTACTGGACTTCCTCCCTCAGACAGTAACACTGTGTCCTCTCTGCTGTTGAAGTCAGCCTCTCTGGACTAGATGCTGATACTTGGACATCATGTAAAACCACACAGTTGACCCCAGGAAATGGGATTTAATTCAAAACAATCTGCTTTGGATGATTAATTTAAATGTTATACATTTAATAAGCGAGTTATTTATGTCTTCATGTGAATTTTACAGTTTCAGAATAAATGAATAGTGCTTCAGTAGCTAAAGTTAAAACATTGGCAAATATCAGATCTTCAAGCAAAGTGTACAACAACGTTATGGCATTTTTTCACAAATCCACTGCCGAGGTAATTCACATGGAAGATCGTTCCAAAAAGTGGTGTCATAAATTCTAATATGCACACAGTCTTCATTAGTATATGCTCCACCTCCATTATCAGGTTGATTTTTCGCCCAGTTCCTGGAAAGACAGAGAACAACACAATCACTGTTTATCTCTGAGACTAGAAACATTTATACAAAGTAGAAAAAAGTAAGAATTACAATAGGAACATCAAAATGTTTTCATGAGTCCATGATCTGACCATGCAGCTCTTCATAGTATTTTAACTTAATTTAACTTGATAAAGAGTGAGATATTGTTCTCAGATGATGGTGGTGAATGAAACAAGGTGGTATAAGAAAGTAAAATCACAAATCCAGATGAAGTCAAATGTTGGTTGACCAGCTTGCCACTCCTCGCACCAGGCTACGGACTCTTGGTGATAGAGCTTTCTGCGTTTCTGCCCTTTGAATGTGATAACATGTCATATATGCCATGAGGTGTTGACAAGTTATTCTGTCCCAATGTGGCCACAAACAAATAAATCTGGATATGTAATAAAAGATGAAGAAATATGTTGATATTAGAAAGATGAAGACTTACTGCAGAGTCAGTGGAGTCCCATCAACCCATTTCCAGGTTCCTTCCACTTCTTTGTCATTCAAACCAATCCAAGTGTATTTGTTGGTGATGTTAGAAACAAAAATCTGTTCAACATGAAACATATTTTAGTGTTGCAAAATAATGTACCTCAATCATTTCACATGTTTCAGTGACTACATCTGTAACCACAATAACAAACACACAGTACCTGTTCTTTAGAGCTGTCTATCACCACCAGATCTGCTCCTCTGTCTCTACAGTCCTGTCTGCCTTGATCCCAGGAACCAGAATTTTTAGAGAGGAAATAACAGGAACAGCTGAACATGTTCCATCCTGCAGGACATGTTTTCTCTGGAAGAAATAGCGAACAAAACACATTACAAATCAACCACTCCATGAAGTTAGAGGTTTAAGTACTACCTTTTTAACGACCATTTGAAGATGCCCACATACAACAAACAACAAAACAGTTGCATTATGGAGTTTTACCTCATCACTGTGATGAATTACTTTGTTCCAAGTTATTTTTTAGTCATTTGCAGTTTTAAAACCAGTGCACACAATATGGCTGCCCCTCCTGCCACCAAATGTTAACAAGGACCTTTTCACATGCTGGGTGGCGTTACCACGGAGTATTTTAATAAAACATGGAAATTTTTTAACATATCCAAAGACTCACTCAGTTCAGACAAAGACAGAAGTTTTTTAGTCATTTCAGTCAGGTTGGCTTTCAGCAGGTCTCTCTCTTCAGTCATAGAGGAGAGTTTGTCGTTGCTGGTCTGGAGAAACTCAGTCAGGTTGTCTTTGACGGCAGAGAGCTCTGCAGCTGAATCATTTAAAGATTTAAGATTAAGATTTAAGTTACGGTCTGAAATAAACAAACATACATGTTTCAGAAACACAAAAGACTTCATGGATTCAAAACTGAACACTTTCCAACCTGTAAGACGTTTTATGTGAAAGAAACATAAAAAAGGAGACATTATAAACTAACAAGTCCATGGGTTTTTAATTTTTGCATTGATCTTTTAGTGATTGAGGATTTACAGCTGTAATGAAGCAGTGCAGAGGTGCTAAAGTCTTCATTTACCAAGACTGATTTAAAATTCTGTTAAAGTACAGAGCCAGTAAAATATGAAGTCTGATCATAATGCCAGATGACTTAGTCACATGATATCATTTCATTACTATCTTAATAAATCCAAAGACTCACTCTGTTCAGACAGACGTTCCAACTCTTTAGTCAGGTTGCTCAGCAGGTCTCTCTCTGCAGCTGAATCACGTACTGAGTGATGATCTAAAAAGGGGTGACAAACTCATTTAAGCTCAGGGCCCACATACAGTCCAGTTTGATCTCAAGTGGGCTGGATAAGTAACGACAACTGCAGATTTTTTTCATTTATATATTTATTTATTTTTTTAGTGCAAAGAAGAATAAGTAAATTAGGAGAATGTTTAGGAAACTATCTTTCCAAAGAAAAATAAGTGTAATCTGGGCACACTGTTGTCTGCTGTTTGGTCCTGATCTCAGTGTTATTTTCTGTCAATTTATCTCACTAAAACAGTGGCCATATTAGACATAACAGTTATTTTCATTTAAAAACTGCTGTCTTCTATGAAATTTATACACTTTCGGGACAGATCAGACGGGCCACTTTTGGCCCATGAGCCTTATGTTTGACACCTGTGATCTAAAAGATGCATGTTTCAGAAACACAGAAGACCCCTTTCTAACAATGTTGTCCTAACAGCTCCAAAAAGTAACCAAAAGACAAGAAGGAAGGTGGTCATAATGTTATGCCTGATTGGTGTACACTAAGAGCTTCACTGACTGATCCTCTGTTGGGGAAATTCAAAGAGACACATATCAGCACTTTTGTACATTTCAACAAATTGCAACCTATGTAATGCCACTGAAAAACAAAGTGACACATTGAAAATCCTATCACAACGATTCTTAACATGCCACTGACATTATGCCGTCTTGCATGCATCTTGCATTATTTTTCTGAGAACTAACCAGTGTGCTGATATGCAAAAAATGTCACACTCTGTTCACATGGAAACACTAAACAGAGTTGAAGCTGTTGCACCAGTTATGTTTCTCACACAGACTGCAGTAGCAACATGTGAAGTACCGAGAGTGAACATTTTGTCAAAATGATTAGGCCCAGTTTAAAAGGTAACATTTAGAGTACCCTAATTACTTTTTTTGTGTAACCTGTAACGTAGTTTTGTGCCTTAAGTAATCAGCTTTTGAAGCATGTCGCTGTGTTTAGTGATGAGCAATCAAGGCATTTTTTGAAGCTTCCACCTTTGGAAAAAAGAAAAAGAAAAAGTTCATTAGTGGAGGCTTCATTGACACGTTGCTCAATTAGGACATCTAGTGGATAATAAAATGTAATGCAATTGATACGTGTCATTTATTGGTTCATGCTTGTATGGGATTTGATTTGCCATGCACATTCTGACTACACTTCATAGTTGTATGGTTTCAAGCTGACACAATAAAGCCAATAGCTTAAAAGATGTTGACTAGTGGGAGTTCAGTACAGTAGAAATATGTATGTAAATGTGTCTTATTTCAAATTAGTATAATGAGAAAATTAATACTTTGTCAGGATTGAAACCCAAATGTTTTACTAGAGACTCATTTTCTTGATGGACCACAGGTTCCAATTATAGCATTTGTGGTGTAATGTCAGCTACCACACTCCATGAGTCTTCATTATGGGCATGTTACAGTGTTTACATCAACTGTTTTTATTTGCTCCCAATGGTATGGATTTTGTTCAAGGCCCTTGCCTCTCCCACCGATGTCAAGGACTCCAGCTCTGGCCCTACCACAGAGGTCACATCTGTATCAGTTTGTCCAGCTGTGAGGTTTTCTCCAGTGCTGCTTCCCCAGGACACCACAATGTAGAAGAAGGTGATAGTCTGGTAAAGCATGTCCAGCAGCTTTCGGCAGTTGATAACCTTAACCTCCTGATGAAATTGAGACAGCTTTGACCAAAGAGAAGAGACAATCAACCCAGTGACAGGGTTTCAATGACAAATTAAGCAGTAAAGTGGTTTATGCATCACTAATCACCAAATCAACTGCTTCATGAGCTAACGCGCACATGTTGGAACCTTGTGTGTCAGAGGACCATCAGTAGCTGTGTTGCATCACATACATTAGCCACTGAACTTAACCAAACTTTGTCACAAATATGCATCTTTGGTTACTTTCTTCGATATAACTCAGTTTTACTGTTGTATCATACAACAATAACCAGGACTGACATCTGTACCCCTCTGGGCTAACACAACATATGCTAAACTGATAAATAATGTCTAACATTTGGACGTTACTTAAATCTTTTGGCTTGAGTCTGGTTGATACTATTAATACTCCTATTACCTTTCTCATCATATTACAAAGGAGGTTTTCAGCAGAAGATGTCCAAACAAGAGGCCAGCCTTATTCTCATCAGGTAATATAAACAGTGTTGTAGTAAACAACGTGTTTCACAATGAGCATCACTCGGCTCACTTGGTCTGTGCCTCTCAGAGGAAAGCAAGATTTCTGATTATTCACATGGATATCTTGTTTCTTTAATGTCCAGCTCAGTCATCACAAAGACCAAAGTACGTGAGGCCCATCGTAGGATCATGATGAATGAATTCTGAATTATACAAGCAAATTTTAAAAGAAAATATAAAGACATCTGTGCGTGAGCTGAATTTGAAGAGGTCATGCAGCAAGACAACGACCCCAAGAACTAGACTTGTAGTTCTCGTAGCAGTAACGTTAACCACCTCTCAAATTGATTTTTAGCCAATTGATGAAAACATTTATAGTGAGTTCACACACACAAGACATGCACTGTCTCTGTATTATTGTACCTGTAGCTGAAATAATACAATCTCATATTTATACTAAGCAGCTGAACCCAGTATGGTGCTTAGGTTCTACAACTCACGCAAAATGGCAAAAAACAGGGGGGGTTTTTTTGGTCTCGGTCTCAGTCTTGAGCTGAACTAGTCTTGGTCTTGACTTGGTCTGTCTTGGTCTTGATACTCTCTGGTCTCAGTAGTGTCTTGGTCTCGGTTTAGGCGGTCTTGACTACAAGTCTACCAAGAACACAAGTTGTCCTACAAAATAATCATTAAAAAAAAAAAAGAACAAAACTAATGTTTTTGTCAGGGTTTTCAGAGTGAGTTAGGACCCAAACGATGAGGCGGGAATAGGCAAAAACATGAATTTAATTAACTAAAAGGAAGTAGGCGCAAGAGGCGGGAGATCCAAAAACACAAGGACAACATAGCAGGACAAGACTAGAGCTTGTAAACATAGGAAACACTGGAGGACCTCTGCAGAGAAACGTATGACATGACAGGAAACTCAAAAACATGAAACAAGAACGAAGCTCAAAACATGAACACAGGAAATTAAAACGTACCACGACAGTACCGGGATAGGAGCACACCTGAATGACTTTTTTGAATTGAATCTACAATAGTAATGTGCAATACAATGTACCTGGTATTTCTATATTTATGCAACAACCATCTATGTATAGTCACAGTATTTATTTTTTCATTACTATCTATTATTCTTTATTGGGTGTTTTTTGGTATCTGGGCTTATTGTACTGTTTTTCTTACATGTAGGTCTGACAGTGCTGTATGCGATGGAGATGTCAATTTCCCTGCGGGAACCTCCCAAAGGGATCAATAAAGTTGTCTGTCTGTCTATCTATCTATCAAGGATAAGGAGTGAAGGTCAACCTGGGAGTTGGGACAGGAGTACAAGGAGCAGAAGCGGAGGTCCTCCTGAAAGCTGGGATAGGAGCACAAGGAGTAGGAGCAAAGGCTCACCTGAGAGCGGGAACTGGAGCAAGTGCGGAGGCCTTCCTGGGAGCTGGGATTGGAGCATGAGGAGCAGGTCACTGGAGGTTGGCTGGCTGGTGGCCAGGGGAACCACCAGCGTGTGGCCGGCAGACAGGGTCGCCAGAGGCTGCCGGCCTGCATGCCTGCCTCCATGGCATCCATGAGGGCCTAACATTCCTGTTGGAGCGTAGCCGGCCTTTTATCCTCCTTATCGTCAAAAGGTAAACAGTCCGCTAGGTCCATTCTTGGTCATGTCATCCTCTCAGGGTTTTCAGGGTGAGGTAGGACCCAAACACTGGTCACCAGGCAATGAGGCAGGAATAAGCAAAGAAATTAATTGAAATAAACCAAAAGTAACAAGGCGCTGCATGACAAGTCAAAGTCCTGACATTTTCCAACATAATTTAAGTGTTTCTGTACTGAGCAATAGGCCAAAATTCCTCCAAGCTGCTGTACTTCACTGTCCAGCAGTTACCAGAAATGTTTAGTTTCTGAGTTGCTGCACAAGGGGGTCACACCAGATAACGAAAATTAGGACTCACCTACTTTTGCAACTCACAGATGTGTAATATTAGCCAATTTTCCTGAAAGAAAAAAGGAGGAAAGAGGGTCTAAAAACTATGTAGTATATGTCATTTTTGTTTAATAAAGATTTGTTGTTTTTAAAGAACAACGGCATTAAAAACTGCAGAGTCACTTTACATGGGAAACAATAATTCACACTCACCTGATCAAAGTCCAGATTTGTACTAGTCTAATGTCTCTTCTTTGCGTTTCAAGGATCTCTGTTTCTCATTGCTCTCCTCCAGTGGTTGTTTATCTGCTGCAGTCAGACACTGAAGAAATGATTCAAACAGTTGAGTTGTGTCTGCTACTTGAAGTGTTTGATCATTGATTGCTCTGATGAACTTGTCCAGCAGAGGGAACTCTTGTCCTCTGTCCTGGGGCCGTCTTCATGAGAGCCATTTTCATATGAGGCTCATACGCCTCAAGACCAACTTCCTTGTTGGTGTCTGAGGAAGTGGTTTGTTACCTCCAACAGTATAGGTGGGTGGACACTTATCTCTCATTGTTTTATTTGATATAAAAGTAACTTTTTATGAATGTGATTTTGTCCCCAACAGTGCAGGGACGTGTTGCAAAACCAAGTTGTGTCACTGTCTGCATAATATCTATTCAGTACGTACCCTAAACCACACCACAGCTGTAGGCTTTGTGTTTTCAGGTTGCTCGTCCACACCTACATGTGTACGTCCCATCCTGGTGAACGCCTGAAGGAAATTTCAGATGTAACCTTTTTACAATCTGCAAAGATTTCTCTGCAAAAACAAAAACTAGAAAGTCAGTTCATGAAAGTAAAAGTCTGCAACTGGCTGCAGAGCATGAATAAATCCACCAGAGGTCTCAGAAACTCATGAACCAAATATGACACACTTGACTATAATACTTTTCTTCCACTGAACCTACAGTGGATATAAGAAGTCTAACCACAGCTGTTGAAGTTATTTCAGTGAGTCTAGCATTCAGCAGGTCTCTCTCTCTTCAGCTGTGGAGGGAAGTTTCATATTGATGATGAAAAGATATGAAGCTGAATCACAATTCTCAACAAGCTCTTAGACAGTGGACATCATTTATTGAACTGAACACCTCTCACCATCTCTCACAGTCTCACCATCAGTTTCTGGGAAGCAGCCAAAGCAGTCCTTGTGTAACATCGTTTCATATTCCACAGAAATAAAATTAAAAAACAGGAAAAGCAACAACTGGAACATAAACTGAAACATCTACTCCATACACTCCCTCGTCCTCAGTGAGCAGTGACCTCAGTGTCTTTATGTGAATTTTACAGTTGCAGAATAAATGAATAGCGCTTCAGTAGCTAAAGTTAAAACAGCTAAAGTTATATAAGCTCTTCAGCCAAAGTGCACAACAACACTATGGATTTTTTTCACAAATCCACTGCAGAGATCTTGCACATGAAACATCATTCCAAAAAGTGGTGTCATAAATTCTAATATGCACACAGTCTTCATCAGCATGCACTCCACCTCCATTATCAGGTTGATTTTTCGCCCAGTTCCTGGAAAGACAGTGAACAACACAATCACTGTTTATCTCTGAGACTAGAAACATTTATACAAGGTAGAAGAAAGTAAGGATTACAATAGGAACATCAAAATATTTTCATGAGTCCATGATCTGACCATGCAGCTCTTCATAGTATTTTAACTTAATTTAACTTGATAAAGAGTGAGATATTGTTCTCAGATGATGGTGGTGAATGAAACAAGGTGGTATAAGAAAGTAAAATCACAAGTCCAGATGAAGCCAAATGGTTGAATTCTCCTCAGTGCTTTAATTAGAAATACTTTGTCATTATATCATATTTGTCCTTATAATATTTGAATGTGAAAACATGTCATATATGCCATGAGGTGTTGACAAGTTATTCTGTCTCCATGTGGCACCAAAAAATAAAACATTTTCTCCACCCACTGATTTCCACCAATTAAGTTGTTTCTGTATGATATTATTTGTGAATGAGAAGAATGTCATCTGGATATGTAAAAATAAAATAAAATAAAATAATAATTTGTTGATATTAGAAAGATGAAGACTTACTTCAGAGTCAGTGGAGTCCCATCAACCCATTTCCAGGTTCCTTGCACTTCTTTGTCATTCAAACCAATCCAAGTTTCTTTGTTGGTGATGTTAGAAACAAAAATCTGTTCAACATGAAAAATAATTAGTGCTGTAAAATAACGTACCTCAATCATGGAATGTAATATGTGTCTTATTTCAAATGAGTATAATGAGAAAATTAATACTTTGTCAGGATTGAAACCCAAATGTTTTACTAGAGACTCATTTTCTTGATGGACCACAGGTTCCAATTATAGCATTTGTGGTGTAATGTCAGCTACCACACTCCATGAGTCTTCATTATGGGCATGTTACAGTGTTTACATTAACTCTTTTTATTTGCTCCCAATGGTATGGATTTTGTTCAAGGCCCTTGCCTCTCCCACCGATGTCAAGGACTCCAGCTCTGGCCCTACCACAGAGGTCACATCTGTATCAGTTTGTCCAGCTGTGAGGTGTTCTTCTCAGTGCTGCTTCCCCAGGACACCACAGTGTAGAAGAAGGTGATAGTCTGGTAAAGCATGTCCAGCAGCTTTCGGCAGTTGATAACCTTAACCTCCTGATGAAACTGAGATGGCTTTGACCAAAGAGCCGAGACAAGCAACCCAGTCACAGGTTTTCGATGGCAAATTAAGCAGTAAAGTGGTTTATGCATCACTAATCACGAAATCAACTGCTTCATGAGCTAACGCGCACATGTTGGAACCTTGTGTGTCAGAGGACCATCAGTAGCTGTGTTGCATCAGATACATTAGCGACTGAACTTAACGAAACTCACCCCGGGCTAACACAACATATGCTAAGCTGATAAATCATGTCTAACATTTGGATGTTACTTGAATCTGAAGTTTTGGCATGTTTGGCATTTGGCAAGTTTTGACATCTGTGCGTGAGCTGAATTTGAAGAGTTCATGCAGCAAGACAACGACCCCAAGAACACAAGTTGTCCTACAAAATAATCGTTAAAAAAAAAAAAAAAAAAGAACAAAACTAATGTTTATGTCAGGGTTTACAGGGTGAGGTAGGACCCAAACGATGACGCGGGAATAGGCAAAAACATGACTTTAATTAAACTAAAAGTAAGTAGGCGCAAGAGGCGGGAGATCCAAAATCACATCAAAACCATAAAAAAAAAAAAAAAAGGACAACATTGCAGGACAAGACTAGAGCTTGAAAACATAGGGAACACTGGAGGACCTCTGCAGAGAAACGTATGACATGACAGGAAATTCAAAAACATGAAACAAGAACGAAGCTCAAAACATGAACGCAGGAAACGTAGAACCACGACAGTACCGGGATGGGAGCACAAGGATTAGGAGTGAATGTCAACCTGGGAGCTGGGACAGGAGTACAAGGAGCAGAAGTGGAGGTCCTCCTGAAAGCTGGGATAGGAGCACAAGGAGTAAGAGCAAAGGGAAACCTGAGAGCGGGAACTGGAGCAAGTGCGGAGGCCTTCCTGGGAGTTGGGATTGGAGCATGAGGAGCAGGTCGCTGGAGGGTGGCTAGACGGTGGCCAGCAGGCCAGGGGAACCACCAGCATGTGGCCGGCAGATGGGGTCACCAGAGGCTGCCGGCCTGCATGCCTGCATCCATGAGGGCCTTACCTCCCTGTTGGGGCCCTCATGGCTAAGCGTAGCCCGCCTTTTATCCTCCTTCTCGTCAAAAGGAAAACAGTCCGCTGGGTCCATTCCTGGTCATGTCATCCTCTCAGGTTTTTCAGGGTGAGGTAGGACCCAAACACTGGACACCCGGCCATGAGGCAGGAGTAGGCAAAGAAATTAATTTAAGTAAACGTAACAAGGCGCTGCATGAGGCAGGAGATCCAAAAACAAAAATCAAAACCTTCAAAAAAGACAAGAACATAACAGGAAAAGAATAGAGCTTGAAAACACAAGGAATGCAGAGAAACAGTACAGAGGACAAAGGCAAAGGCAGGACTATATATACACAAGGACAGAGGAGACACAGGTGAAAACAACCAGGGCAGGGCAGACAATCACACAGGTGGGAAATAACAGGATAGGAAGAAGACAAGACAGGAAACAAGGAAAAACTTAACAAAATAAAACAGGAAACATGAAAGAAGCTCAAAACATGGACACAGGTTCAGATCAGATCACATCAGATAACGAAAACTAGGCCTCACCTACTTTTGCAACTCACAGATGTGTAATATTAGCCAATTTTCCTGAAAGAACAAAGTAGGAAAGAGTTTTAAGACAGCCATGTAAATGACACTTTGACTAGAGGTATGTAGTTTTGGTTTTATAAAGATTTGTTGTTTGTAAAGAACAACAGAACTGCATAGTCACTTTACATGGGAAATAATAATTCACACTCATCTGATCAAAGTCCAGATTTGTACTACTCTAATGTCTCTTCCTTGTGTTTCAGGGATCTCCGTTTCTCATTGCTCTCCTGCAGTGGTTGTTTATCTGCTGCAGTCAGACACTGAAGAAATGATTCAAACAGCTGAGTTGTGTCTGCTACTTGAAGTGTTTGATCATTGATTGCTCTGATGAACTTGTCCAGCAGAGGGAACTCTTGTCCTCTGTCCTGGGGCCGTCTTCATGAGAGACATTTTCATGTGAGGCTCATACGCCTCAAGACCAACTTCCTTGTTGGTGTCTGGGGAAGTGGTTTGTTACCTCCAACAGTATAGGTGTGTGATCACTCGAATGCCTCTCAGGTCTGTGAATATTTAATTTGATATAAAAATAACCTGTGAAAAAATTTACTTGTGAGTTGTGTCACTGTCTGCATAATATCTATTCAGTACGTACCTTAAACCACACCACAGCTGTAGGCTTTGTGTTTCCAGGTTGCCCGTCCACACCTACATGTGTACGTCCCATCCTGGTGAACACCTGAAGGACATTTCAGACATAACCTGTTCATAATTTGCAAAGATTTCTCTGAAAATACAAGAACTAGAAAGTCAGTCCATGAAAGCAAAAGTCTGCAACTGGCTGCAGAGCATGAATAAATCCACCAGAGGTCTCAGAAACTCATGAAACAAATATGACACACTTGACTTTGTAGAGTGAAATACCTGAACCTACAGTGGATATGAGATGTCTAACCCCAGCTGTTGAAGTTATTTCAGTGAGTCTAGCATTCAGCAGGTCTCTCTCTCTTCAGCTGTGGAGGGAAGTTTCATATTGATGATGAAAAGATATGAAGCTGAATCAAAACTAGCATCAATCTCCTTTATTGAACTGAACACCTCTCACCATCTCTCACAGTCTCACTATCAGTTTCTGGGAAGCAGCCAAAGCAGTCCTTGTGTAACATCGTTTCATATTCCACAGAAATAAAATAAAAACAGCAAAAGCAACAAGTGGAACATAAACTGAAACATCTACTCCATACACTCCCTCATCCTCAGTGAGCAAACTCAAAATGAAATACAGTTCAAAATATCACAACATCACCTTTGGTTCCACATATTCCTGAACTCTGTTACTGGACTTCCTCCCTCAGACAGTAACACTGTGTCCTCTCTGCTGTTGAAGTCAGCCTCTCTGGACTAGATGCTGATACTTGGACATCATGTAAAACCACACAGTTGATCCCAGGAAATGGGGTTTAATTCAAAACAATCTGCTTTGGATAATTCATTTAAATGTTATATATATGATAAGTGAGTTATTTTTGTCTATAGGTGAATTTCACAGTTGCAGAATAAATGAATAGTGCTTCAGTAGCTAAAGTTAAAACATTGGTAAATATCAGATCTTCAAGCAAAGTGTACAACAACGTTATGGCATTTTTTCACAAATCCACTGCAGAGATCTTGTACATGGATAATCATTCCATGTCCTGTCTTCAATGCTGATATGCACACAGTCCTCTTCACCCCACTCTGAGACTCCACCTCCATTATCAGGTTGATTTGTCCCCCAGTACCTGAAAGTTAAGTGAACAACACAATCACTAAACTGTTTTTCTTTGACAAAAGAATCACTCTTGATAAAGAGTGAGATATTGTTCTCAGATGATGGTGGTGAATGAAACAAGGTGGTATAAGAAAGTAAAATCACAACTACCGATGAAGCGATTTGAATGTGATAACATATCATATATGCCATAAGTTATTAAAAGGTTATTCTGAAAAATAATTTTCTCCACCCATTGATTTGCACTAGTGATATCATTTCTGCATTATTTGTGAATGAGAGGAATGTCATTTGGAAATGTAATAAAAAAAATGTTGATATTAGACCATAATAAAGACTTAGGCTACTTCAGAGTCAGTGGAGTCCCATCAACCCATTTCCAGGTTCCTTCCTCTTCTCTGTCATTCAAACCAATCCAAGAGTGTTTCTTGGTGAAGCCAGACAGAAACATCTGTTCAACATGAAAAATATTTTAGTGTTGCACTACACATAAAATGTAATGTACACAACATACAATAAGCAGTTATCATGTATGAATGACTACACTTTAGGGCTGTAACGGTACACACAAGTCACAGTTCGGTACAGGCTGGTAACTTGGTAACTTCATTCAACGGGAACATACGGGAACGGGAACATTTGCAATATTGTCAAAAAAAATTGAACACATATTTCAAATATTATCAAAACTTAAAATCTCTTGAAAGTATTACAAAATGAATAATGATGTCTCCAGCGACGTAGTGCACCTCTGCGATAGTCTTTGTCCATTACATCAGTCGTGTGCCATCTGCGTTATGTTGCACCGGGAAACCAAAGTGTTCTCCACTACTTTACTTCTTCGTCTGTTTTTCGTCTTCCGTAGGCTACTAACGTTTGCTGGCAGCTTTTAGGCTCATTATCGCCAAATGGGTTTAAGTGAGGACACGACTTTTTCTTTTTTTATATGCTATGCACTTTTGACTACGAGACCGAACCGTGACGCCCGTACCGTGACACCGCGGGACGACTATACCGTTACACCCCTACCACACCTGTAAAAACAATAACAAATAAACAGAAGGCTACCTGTTCTTCAGAGCTGTCTATCACCACCAGATCTGCTCCTCTGTCTCTACAGTCCTGTCTGCTTTGATTCCAGGGAGCAAACTCCTTGGAGCGGTAGTAACAGGAACCACTGAACATTTTCCATCCTGCAGGACATGTTTTATCTTGAAGAAACATCGAACAAGACACATAAGTTAGCTGTATAGATGACCACTGACTATTTGACCATTTGAAGCACCTGTAACAATATTAATTGTTGTCTTTCTATTTTGTTTTCAAGTTTATCAGGCACACAAGCATTATTATTATTATTATTATTATTATGATTATTATATAATCATAATTATTATTATTATTATTATTATTATGATTATTATATAATCATAATAATAATAATAATAATAATAATAATAATAATAATAATAATGGAAATTGTTCATTTCTTACAATTATATTCAACTACAAAATATGAAGCCAGAAACCAGGTAGATGAACCACTAAGTACTCATAAAACATGTTCATCAACAAACAACAATAATAAACTTTAATACGTCCAAAGACTCACTCTGTTCAGACAAACGGCGAAGTTCTTCCAACTGTTCAGTCATTTTAGTGAGTTTACTGTTCAGCAGGTTTCTCTCTTCAGTCCTGGAGGAGAGTTCATTGTTTAGCAGGTCTCTCTCTTCAGTCGTGGAGGAGAGTTTGTCGTTGCTGGTCTGGATAAACTCAGTCAGGCTGTATTTGACGGCAGAGAGCTCTGCAGCTGAGTTGTCATCTGAAATAAATTAAGACATGAAGAAATAAATACATTTTCTTTCCAAAAAGTAATAAATTATGTTCATTACAACTGCTACAAATGAAGATTTTTTTTTCATTAAAATAATTTACTGATTGTTCCTTAATAGCCATGATGTTTATTCAAACTATTGTATATATATTTTCTCTCTTGCTCTATCGCTCTCTAAATAAATAAACTTTCTTTCCAGTAATGTTCATTACAGCTGCTACAAATTAAGATTTTCATTAATTTATTGGTTACTTAATATTTAATGATACTATTTACAACATTTATATTCATTCTGTGTCCCTAATCAGGGACAGTGTTGTCCAAACTGTTACAGCAGCAAATACATATATACATGTATATATATATATAGTATATGTATGTATTATAAGCATATTAAAAGTGACTAAAAGACAAGAAGAAAAAGATAAAAATTAAAAGAAAAGAAAAATGAGAAAGAAGACAATTACAGAAAAGGCAGAATGACATATAATTTAAACCACATAATAATTCAGCCTCTATGCTACTAGAGACCTCAGAATGATTTAGTTGTGAATGAGGAAGTATTACTGCTGGTAACTTGAAATTGTTCGCACTGTTTGAATTTTGAGGTTTTCAGACGATGTTCAGTTTTTCACATTTGATTTAAATGGGCTCATGTCATTCAAAAGAACAGTCTATTAGGATATTATATACAATGAGATCTTCACTAACTGATCCACTGTCAGAGACAAAGCTGCATGGGTAGTTAAAATCAGAGAGAGAGAAAAATAAAACAGAAATCTGTGTTCATACACATGTGCTGACCTTCAGTTTGTTTGTGAACAACATCTGTGGCTTTTGTCTACATAAAAAAATGTGTCTGGTCCATGTTAGTGAGTCACAGTCAGTGGAGGCTGGAGGCTCTGAGTGTTAGAGGTTAATTTATGAAAACCAGACTCACAGAGGACACCAAGGACCATGATCCCAACCAACAGGAAAACACTCAGCAGTCCCAGAAAGACAGTAACACCTACACTGTAACACCTCTCAGAGATTCTTGGACCTGAACAGAGAAAACACCAGTGAAACCAACAAAGTCTACAACAGTAAAAATGACAGATGATAAAATACATCTATTCATCTCTCTGTCTCTTCTTACCTGTGTGATTTGATGAATGTTTTGGGTTGAAATGTTCATTCAAATGCATTTCCTCCATTGCTGGTAATGATACAGACTACTTCCTAGAAGATCTCTGCTTTACAGGCAGCAGTGCATTGAATATAAACCGTGAGACAGCTATTGGTGTTATTTCAACTTGTGAGGAAGTCACATGATATAGAGATGGTTAATGACAGGAAATGATCTTCAGCTGAAACAGGATTTTATTAATGTTGGAGTTTTGTAATGTCACAAGAATAGAAGCTGAATTTGATTTTGTCTTTCAGCTCAGTTTTATAAAAGAAAACTTTCTTGAACTAGATAGACGATACAGATCCTACTTTTCACAAGCCTTCTGAAATATCGTATTTAAAATGATAATTCTAGGGGCACTGATGGGACTGGTGATTCATGAGTCGGACAGATTCATGTGTTTTTATTAATGTCTTAGTTCTCACACAGAGAAAAACTAAAAGTCAATCCAGTCGACAGATGAGAATGTTTTTAAAAATCTTCTTTTTAAACCAGTCTTCAAAACCTCATTATCACTACAACAGAATGTCACACTTCTCTTTGCAGATCACTGAACATGGATGAGAGCAACTACAATAGTTGGCATGCTTTTTGCTTTTTCCATCAGATTTAAAACAATATGAACTGAACAATGTATTAAGTCTTCTCACTGGATTTATCTTGACAGTAGATATTTATCTCATACACGTTAACGTGCATAACCACATCCGCAAAACTCAACAGAAATGAATTTTAAATGTTGTGGTTTGATCTTTAAAAAAAAAAAAAAGTACCTCCACCATGTCATGTCTTATCTGCTTTAAAGCTTGGCTTGTGGCACATGTGTCACTGCCTTTAGATTCATTTCACAGCTATAAATAACCAAATTGTGGCATGAAGTTTTGGCAAGTTTTTTCACGGTATTTATCTTGACAGTAGATACTGATCTCGTGCAGATTTTCCTGCACACCCACATCCACAAAACTCAGAATAACAATAGAAATGCATTTTAAGTGTTGCTGTGGTTTAATTAACTCCACCCTAATCATGATGCTCTTTCTAACCCAAACTCTTAACATTTTTTCTTCGTAAGTTTAGTGTATGTAGGCAATTCTAAAAAAAAATGTTTGTATCATATTTGATACATTGATCATTTATGGTAATTTACTGATCACATTTTTTTTTATGGCATTTTTCACAAACATTCCAGTTACCAACCAACAAGAAGATATCAGATACCTGGCCAAGTCAATGGCAGTATGCAGCATGTCATTTCAAACCTACAGTCAATGTGTTGTGACATATGAATAAAATAATTGCTGCTGGCCTGTACAGCCCGCTCAGCAGCTAAAAAACAAAGACATACTTAAGTAGATGATGCAGACTGAACCACAACCCAAACAACCGAATTGAATGAATGATTCGCATTCGTAGAGTTACGCAGCCAGCCTTACCTTTAATGAGCCCCCCAGTTAGCATGTTTCTTCCTTACCCACAGTCATTCGCTTGCTCACTCTGCTGCCAGGGACATGTTGCTTATTGCAGTCCTCTAGATTTTGCTGTGTATACCCAGCTCATTTAGGAGAGCAATGGTGGATTTTGGCACAAATCCATAGAAGCCCGCCTTCACCGGCCACCCAAAGGACCTCCAACCATTCTGCACTGCTGCCATCTCTGCATCTGTACTAGATGGGTTTCAGTGCAAACAACCTGCTTTGGATAATTCATTTAAAATTTGTATACATAATAAGTGAGTTATTTTAAATGTAGGTGATTTTACAGTCGCAGAATAAATCAAAAGTGCTTCAGTGGCTGAAGTCAAGCAAAGTGTACAATATCTTATACGTTTTTGTTTCACAAATCCACTGCAGAGGGATGTTTCATGAAGCATCATTCCAGTTGTTGCCATGTGTCTGTCTGGTATGCACACAGTCCTGTTCACCATTCGCTCCACCTCTATTATCAGGTTGATATGGCCCCCAGCACCTGGAGGGTAGAAGAAAGTGAGGATTACAATAGGAACATCAAAATGTTTTCATCAGTCCATGAAGTGACTGTGCTGCTCTTCATATCGTTTTTTACTTCTCTCAGTGCTACTAATGATAAAGACTGAGGTTTATTTTTCTCGGATGATGGAGGTGAATTAAACAGGGTGGTACAAACAGTCACAGTTCTCCTCAATCTATCAGTTAACTTTGTTGGATGTTGTTGTTGGATGTGATGACATTAAATCATAATTTTTGCAAATTTTGCACAACCCGAACCCATTTACAAACGACAACTTATGCAATGCCACTACAAAACAAAGGGACACATTTTGGAGACAACAAGAAAAATAAAAAAGTGACGGGGTAGGATCCATGTCATCACAGCAACTCAGATATTAACATGCCACTGACCCAAAACTTGGTGGTCTTGCATTTTTCTTCTGCGATGCCGCGTTATTTTTAATGAACACCTGAAGCCAAAAACTGTGGCAACTCTAAACTGTGGTTAAGCTGTTGCACCACTTAGTGTGGTTTCACATATAGATGTGTACACACGTTCGGATTACCATAACTGAACAACTTGTCAGAAACTATAGGCCCAGTTTTAAAGATAACATTTAGAATGAAACTATTTTATCCTTTAAAATATGCAACGAAGTGAGTGGAGAATGTGTCATGAACAAATATATGTCTAAATAAACTGAGAGGTAAAGTGACCTCTAACCTATAAATGTCATAGTGACGGAAAAAAAGGAAAAAGTTTTAAGCTGCATCTCTAACCTACGACTTCACTCTGGTGTTGAAGTCAACCTCTCTCCAGGTTTACATTCTCAGTCTGAACTACTAAATGCTGATAGTTGAACACCAAGTACAACCACAGAACTGATTCTCTTAGTGGGGGAAGAGGTTTTATTTCAATAAATAACATTACTGTGGATTACTCATTTAAAAAGATCTATATCGTGTATGTACATATAACAAATATATATTATTACCTAGAAGCTGCAATTTTAAGTTTTATGTTTTGACTTTTGAAGAAAGTATCAGAAGATGAGACTTTAATGGATGTTTTTACTTCTTCTATCATTAACGTTTGTTGGTTTTTCAACAACTGTAGTTATTAGTATTAGTGATAATAGTTGGTTAGTTACTTTAAACCTGATACGATCCTACATCCTCCATCCTATTGTTCACACGGATGCTAAATTAAATGATCTGATGAGATATATTTGTTTATGTTCCCCCTAAACATCCAGTAGTTGTTTCTTTGATACAGTTGGACATTGAAGGCCTGATTCAAACAGTCTCATCGTACACACATACATTCACACACATCACATCTCTTCCTTGATGCTTTGTGGTGAAAACCTCACATGAACAACACTTCTGCTCAGCTTCTCTGCATCTCACAAACACATGACAGCTGGAATAAAACAAAAAATCATATTTGCACTCATCTGATCAAAGTCCAGATTTGTACTAGTCTAGTGATTTGTGTCTACTAGTGTTTGATCATTGATCTCTGATGAACTTGTCCAGCAGAGGGAACTTTTGTCCTCTGTCCTGGGGCCGTCTTCACCATTTTCATGTGAGGCTCATACGCCTCAAGACCAACTTCCTTGTTGGTGTCTGGGGAAGTAGTTTGTTACCTCCAACAGTATAGGTGTGTGATCACTTGCATCCGTCTCGGGTCTGTTTATCATTCTTTAATTTGATATAAAAATAACTTTTAACATTATGTGTTTATGAATGTGATTTTGCCCCCAAACAGGAGGGGGGCATGTTGCAAAACCAGGTTGTGTCACTGCCTGCATAATATCTATTCAGTACGTACCTTAAACCACACCACAGCTGTAAACTTTGTGTTTTCAGGTTGCCCGTCCACACCTACATGTGTACGTCCCATCCTGGTGAACGCCTGAAGGACATTATAAATGTAACCTTTTCATAATCTGCAAAGATTTCTCTGCAACAACAAAAGCTAGAAAGTCAGTCCATGAAAGCGAAAGTCTGCAACTGGCTGCAGAGCATGAATAAATCCACCAGAGGTCTCAGAAACTCATGAACCAAATATGACACACTTGACTTTGTAGGGTTAAATATCTGAACCTACAATGGATAGTCTAAGAGTCTAAGAACATAACATCTAAACACAGCTATTAAAGTTATTTCAGTGAGTCTAGCATTCAGCAGGTCTCTCTCTCTTCAGCTGTGGAGGGAAGTTTCATATTGATGGTGAAAAGATATGAAGCAGAATCACAATTTTCAACAAGCTTTATTGAACTGAACACCTCTCACCATCTCTCACAGTCTCACCATCAGTTTCTGGGAAGCAGTCAAAGCAGTCCTTGTGTAACATCGTTTCATATTCCACAGAAATAAAATAAAAAAAACAGCAAAAGCAACAACTGGAACATAAACTGAAACATCTACTCCATACACTCCCTCGTCCTCAGTGAGCAAACTCAAAATGAAATACAGTTCAAAATATCACAACATCACCTTTGGTTCCACATATTCCTGAACTCTGTTACTGGACTTCCTCCCTCAGACAGTAACACTGTGTCCTCTCTGCTGTTGAAGTCAGCCTCTCTGGACTAGATGCTGATACTTGGACATCATGTAAAACCACACAGTTGATCCCAGGAAATGGGGTTTAATTCAAAACAATCTGCTTTGGATAATTCATTTAAATGTTATATATTTTTTTCTTTAAGTGAGTTTTACAGTTGCAGAATAAATGAATAGTGCTTCACTAGCTAAAGTTAAAACATTGGCAAATATCAGATCTTCAAGCAAAGTTTATGCGTTATGGCATTTTTTCACAAATCCACTGCATAGGTAATTCACATGGAAAATCATTCCAAGAAGGGTATCCATATACGATAACCACGCAGTCCGCTTCACCATACACTCCACCATAATTATCAGGTTGATCTCTCCACCAGTACCTGGAAGGTCAATGAACAACACAATCACTAAACTGTTTATCTTTGACAAAAGAATCAGACTAGAAACATTTATACAAGGTAGAAGAAAATAAGAATTACAACAAGAACATCAAAATGTTTTCATGAAGCCATTCTCAAACTGCCATGTAACATTATCAGCTGTATGTTGTATTTGTATCATCAGATACAAATAGATACAATTCTATAGATGTACAGTTTATATCTATGACAGATGTATGTTAATCTCATTCCAGCTGCTTTTCTCTTCTCCATTTTCTGTCTGGCCTTAGGCAGATGTTTCCCTCCACATGAGCTGTGTTCTGCTTAAGGTTTCTTCCCGTTCAAAAGGAATTTTTCCTTGCTACCGTCAACTTCTGGCTCGCTCTGGGGGTTTTGTAAAGCGTTTTGAGTCGATTTGTTTTGTTATTGACGCTATATTAATAAAATTTAATTGAACTGAAATTGAATGATCTGACCATGCAGCTCTTCATAGTATTTTAACTTAATTTAACTTGATAAAGAGTGAGATATTGTTCTCAGATGATGGTGGTGAATGAATCAAGGTGGTATAAGAAAGTAAAATCACAAGTCCAGATGAAACCAAATGTTGGTTGAATTCTCCTCAGTGCTTTAATTGGAAATAGTTTTTACTATTTTAACGTGATAACATGTCATATATGCCATGAGTTGTTGACAAGTCATTCTGTCCCCATGTGTCAACAAAAAAATAAATATTTTCTCCATCCACTGATTTCCACCAATGAAGTTAGTTCTGCATGATAGTATTTATAAATGAGAGATTTTGGACCAAAATAAAGACTTACTTCAGAGTCAGTGGAGTCCCATCAACCCATTTCCAGGTTCCTTCCACTTCTCTGTCGTTTAAACCAATCCAAGTGTGTGTGTTGGTGAAGTCAGACAGAAACATCTGTTCAACAGAAAGAAAAAAAAAACATTTTAGTGTTGTAAAAATAATGTACATTAATTATTTACCATGTATCAATGACTACACTTGTAAACACAATAACAAACACTCAGTACCTGTTCTTCAGGGCTGTCTATCACCACCAGATCTGCTCCTCTGTTTCTACAGTCCTGTCTGCTTTGATTCCAGGAACCAGACTCTTTAGAGAGGAAATAACAGGAACAATTGAACACTTTCCATCCTGCAGGACATGTTTTATCTGAAAGAAACATCAAACAAGAGACATTACAAATCAACCTCTCTATGAATTTGTTTTTTGTTCAGGTTAGTTGTATAGATGACCACTGACTATTTCACCATTTGAAGCGCCTGTAACAATGTTGATGTGGCAGTTGTCTTTTTATTTTATTTTTATGCTCACTAGGCACACAAGCACTATTATTATTATTACACATTTTTTTAAATTTATTATAGATATTATTATAGTAGACTTTAGGTCTGTTTAGGTTTTTCTTTTTATTATGTGAGAAAGCGAGAGAAACGTTTTTTCTGTATGTTGTGAACATATTGAAAAATTAACAATAAAGAAATCTTGAACCTTGAATTATTATTGACAGCAAATGACAGTTGCTAATTTTACCATTAGTTTGGAATATGGACTACAATAATATCTGAAATTTAAGTTCATTCAGCAAAGTATGAAGCCACAAGGATCGTCTCACATGCCGGGTAGATGAACCATTAAATAATTTAGTAAAACATGTTCATCAATAAACAACAAGTAAACTTTAATACGTGCAAAGACTCACTCTGTTCAGACAAACAGTGAAATTCTTCCAACTCTTCAGTCATTTCAGTGAGTTCACTGTTCAGCAGGTTTCTCTCTTCAGTCATGGAGGAGAGTTTGTTGTTCAGCAGGTTTCTCTCTTCAGTCATGGAGGAGAGTTTGTTATTCAGCAGGTTTCTCTCTTCAGTCATGGAGGAGAGTTTGCTGTTCAGCAGGTCTCTCTCTTTCGTCAGGGAGGAGAGTTTGTTTTTGCTGGTCCGGACAAACTTAATCTGGTTGTGTTTGACGGCAGAGAGCTCTGCAGCAGAATTACCGTCTAAAGTAAATTAAGACATGAAGAAATAAATAAACAAAATATGTTCATTACAGCTGCTACAAATTAAGATTTCATTCATTTATTGATTTTTGGTTAATTCAGCACTTAAAAATAGCCATGAATTTTATTCAAATTGTTATCACGAACTTCAAATATTTTTTCTTAATATAATACTTAATATTTAATGATACTGTTCACCACAAACATTTATATTCATTCTGTATTGAGCTAATCAGGGACAGTGTTGCCTAAACTGTTCCAAAAATGACAAGAAGAAAAGGATAAAAATGAAAAAAGAAGACAATTACAGAAAAGGCAGAATGATAAATAATTTAACCACATAATAATTCAGCCTCTATATGCCACTAAAAACCTCAGAACAATTTAGTTGTGAATAAGGAAGTATTACTGGTGCTAACTTGAGATTGTTCACACTGTTTGAATTTTGAGGTTTTCAGACAATGTTCAGTTTTTCACATTTAATTTAAATGGGCTCATGTCATTCAAAAGAACAGTCTATTAGGATATTATATACAATTAGATCTTCACTAACTGATCCACTGTCAGACAAAGCTGCATGGGTAGTTAAAATCAGAGAGAGAAAAATAAAACAGAAATCTGTGTTCGTACACATGTGCTGATCTTCAGTTTGTTTGTGAACAACATCTGTGGCATTTGTCTACATAAAAAAATAATTGACTGTGACTGGTCCATGTTAGTGAATCGCAGTCAGTGGAGGCTGGAGGCTCTGAGTGTTAGAGGTTAATTTATGAAAACCAGACTCACAGAGGACACCAAGGACCATGATCCCAACCAACAGGAAAACACTCATCAGCACCAGAAAGACAGTAACACCTACAGCGTAACACCTCTCAGAGATTCTTGGACCTGAACAGAGAAAACACCAGTGAAACCAACAAAGTCTACAACAGTAAAAATGACAGATGATAAAATACATCTATTCATCTCTCTGTCTCTTCTTACCTGTGTGATTTGATGAATGTTTTGGGTTGAAATGTTCATTCAAATGCATTTTCTCCATTGCTTATAACAATGTAGACTACTTCCTAGAAGATCTCTGCTTTAGAGGCAGCAGTGCATTGAATATAAACTGTAAGATGGCTATTGGTGTATTTTCAACTTGTGAGGAAGTCACATGATACAGAGATGGCTAATGACAGGAAATGATCTTCACTTGAAACAGGATTTTATAAATGTTGGAGTTTTGTAATGTCACAAGCTTAGAAGCTTTGTAAAAGCAAACTTTCTTGAACTAGATACACGATACAGATCCTACTTCTCACAAGATTTCTGAAATGTCGTATGTAAAATGATAACTGTAGGGGCACTGATGGGACTGGTGATTCATGAGTCGGACAGATTCATGTGTTTTCATTAATGTCTCAGTTCTCACACAGAGAAAAACTAAAAGTCAATCGAGTCGACAGATGAGAATATTTTTAAAAAAAGTTTATTTTTAAATCAGACTTCAAAAGTTCATTATCACTACAACAGAATGTCACACTTCTCTTTGCAGATCACTGAACATGGACGAGAGCAACAACAAAAGTTGGTGTGCTTTTTGCTTTTTCCATCAGATTTAAAACAATATGAACTGAACAATGTTTAAAGTCTTCTCACTGGATTTATCTTGACAGTAGATATTGATCTCATACATGTTGACATGCATAACCACATCTGCAAAACTCAACAGAAATGAATCCTAAATATTGTGGTTTGATCTTTAAAACAAAAAAGAAAGTACCTCCACCACGTCATGTCTTATCTGCTTTAATGTTTTGCTTGTGACAAATCATTGCCTTTAGATGCATTTCACAGCTATAAATAACCAAGTTATGGCATGAGGTTTTTTCACAGTATTTATCTTGACAGTTGATATTGATCTAATGCAGATTATCCTGCAAACCCACATTTTCAAAACACAGAATAACAATAAAAATGCATTTGTAACCCTTTTTCTTCTTAACTATAGTGCTTGTAGGTCATTCTAAAATGTGTTTTTGTTTTGTATCATATTTGATACATTGATCACTCATGGTAATTTACTGAGCACATTTTTTTATTGTATTCTTCACAAAAATTCCGCCTACCAACCAACAAGACAATATCAGATACCTGGCCTAGTCAACGGCAGTATGCAGCATGTCATTTCAAACTTACAGTCAATGTGTTGTAAAATATGAACTACATAAATTCTACTGGCATGTACAGCCCACTCAGCATCTAAAAAACAGAAATATTTAAGTAGATGATGCTGACTGAACCATGACCCAAATGACCAAATCTATCATGATTCGCAAATAGGGACAGGGACATGTTGCTTATCGCAGTCCTCTAGATTTTTCTGCGTATGCCCAGCTCATTTAGGAGAGCAATGGTGGATGTTACCACAAATCCACAGAAGCCCACCTTCACCGGCCACCCACAGGACCTCCAACCATTCTGCACTGCTGCCATCTCTGCATCTGTACCAGATGGGGTTTAATGCAAACAATCTTCTTTATATACATAATAAGTGAGTTATTTTAACTGTAGGTGATTTTACAGTTGCAGAATAAATGAATAGTTCTTCAGTGGATGAAGTTCTTGAGATCTTGAGATCAGATCTTCAAGCAAAGTGTACAATATCTTATACCTTTTTTTTTTTTACAAATCCACTGCAGAGGGATGTCACATGAAGCATCATTCCAGTTGTTGCCCTGTGTCTGTCTGGTATGCACACAGTCCTGTTCACCATTCGCTCCAGCTCTATTATCAGGTTGATATGGCCCCCACCACCTGGAGGGTAGAAGAAAGTGAGGATTACAATAGGAACATCAAAATGTTTTCATCAGTCCATGAAGTGACTGTGCTGCTTGTCATATCATTTTTAACTTCTTTCAGTGCTACTACTGATAAAGAGTGAGGTTTATTTTTTCTCAGAAGATGGTGGTGAATTAAACAGGGTGGTATAAACAGTCACACACACACAAGCCAAGATGAAACCTAATGTTGGTTGAATTCTCCTCAATGTATCAATAGAATTAACTTTGTCATTATATCATATTTGTCATAAAATATTCTTGACATGTTATTCTGTCCCCATGTCGTCACAAAATACAGTAAATAAGACAAGTCTTTTGAAATTGTCTACACCCATTGATTTCCACCAATGAGGTTATTTCTGTATGATAGTGTCTGTTACTGAGAGAAATGACCTCTGGAAAGTTTTATGAAAGACTGAGTCATATAGAACAACACTGTTAAATGGTATTGCCAATACTGAGCCAACATAAAGGCTTACTGCAGAGTCAGTGGAGTCCCATCAGCCCATTTCCAGGTTCCTTCAACTTCTCTGTCATTCAAACCAATTCAAGTGTATGTGTTGGTGATCTTAGTGATAAAAATCTGTTCAACATGAAAAACAAAACATATTTTAGTGTTGTATCACAATCTCTTCTTACCTGTGTGAGTTGTTGAATGTTTTGGGCTGACATGTTGGATGTGATGACAATGGTACAGTCTAGAGGTCGACCGATTAATCGGTTTGGCCGATTAATCGGCGCCGATAGGACGTTTTAAAAACTATCGGCATCGGCCGAATTTGGCGCCGATAGTTGCCGATAGCTGTCATTTTTTTCCTCTGAAAAACAAAACAAAACTCCGCTCTGTCGCTCTGATCACTGAGGGGCGGGGCTGCTCTTCACACACAGGGAGAGAGAGAGCATGGGAGAGAGAGAGAGAGAGAGAAACGCAGCGTGTGCAGCGGCAGCAGAGAGGAGTTAAGTGATCTGTGGAGAAGTCGACTGGACGATAACAAGTGTCATTGTAAGTGAAATAAAACCTTCATAAGTTGAAAGTCAACAAACATAACCTCCTTCGCAGAGGCAATAAGTACCACTAGTTCAACAAGCATAAACGTGCATCATATTTCAGCATAAACAGCCACATCTCCACCAGCATGATTTAGCCTACATGAGCTTGTTAAGCTAACAACAGTTAGCTTGTTAACAGGCTAAAATGAAAGCTGTCTGTGTGTAGTCTCTTCATCTTAGTTTGCCACGAATCTTAAAATTTGGGAATTTCTTGTAAATTATTTTGTTTTAATAAAGAACAGGACTTCCAACAGTGTTGAATTTTTTTTTTTTTTTTTGGGGGGGGGGGGGGGGGTTATCGGCCGATTAATCGGTTATCGGATTTTTCCTGCTCCAAACTATCAGTATAATATCGGCATTCAAAAATCCACTGTCGGTCGACCTCTAGTACAGTCCCTTAGCCAATCAGGACGCAGAAGACGACACAGGGCTCTGCCTTAGCCAATCAGGACGCAGAAAACAAAGCACTGTTAAAAAAAGAAAAAGAAAGAAGAAGAAGCATGCAAAATTGCACTAAAAAAAATCCACGAATCTGCCAGGCCGCAAAAGGTGAACTGTGTTATAGCGAGGGACAACTGCATTACCTAAAAGCTGCAATTTAAGTTTAAAGTTTGACTTTTGAAGAAAGTGTCAAAAGATTAGACTTTAATCGATGTGTTTATTTCTTCTACCATTAACATTAGTTGGTTTAGCATCCATTTGTTCACATGGATGTTAAATTAAATGATCTGATGAGATACATTTGTTTATGAGACTCATACGCCTCAAGAACAAATTTGTTTGGGTCTGGGGAAGTGGTTTCTTACCACCAAGAGTGCACATGTGATCACTTGCATGCCTCACTGGTCTGTTTATCATTCTTTAATTTGATATAAAAATTACTTTTTAAATGATGTGTTTATAAATGTGATTTTGCCTCCAAACAGGGTGGGGACATGTTGCACAAACCAAGTTGTGTCACTTTCTGCATAATATCTATTCAGTACGTACCTTAAACCACACCACAGCTGTAGGCTTTGTGTTTTCAGGTTGCCCGTCCACACCTACATGTGTACGTCCCATCCTGGTGAACGCCTGAAAGAACATTTCAGACGCAACCTTTTCACAATTTGCAGATATTTCTCTGCAAAAACAAAAACTAGACAGTCAGTCCAAGAAATCCACCAGAGGTCTCAGAAACTCGTGTGCCAAATGTGACACACTTGACTTTATAGGGTTAAATAGTTTTCTTCCACTGAACCTACAGTGGATATAAGAAGTCTAAACACAGGTGTTGAAGTTATTTCAGTGAGTCTAGCATTCAGCAGGTCTCTCTCGGTCTTCAGATGTGGAGGGAAGTTTCATATTGATGGTGAAAAGATATGAAGCTGAATCACAATTTTCATCAAGCTCATTTACTGAACTGAACACCTCTCACTATTTCTCACAGTCTCACCATCAGTTTCTGGGAAGCAGCCAAAGCAGTTCTTGTGTAACATTGTTTCATATTTCACAGAAAGAAACATACTGGAACATAGGGCTGGGCAATAAAACGATAAGGATATATATGGCAATAGATACGTGATCGATATCAACAGAAAACATGTTCGATAATTTCACTTAAACTCCGTTCGAAAAAATAAAAAAAGAACGGCGTGGAGTGAAAGGAAAATATGGGTGCGACCGCGCGAGAGGAAATTGTAGATCAAAAAGAAAAGGTCACTTCACCAGTTTGGCAATATTTTGGGTATTTGAAGTCTGACAAGAGTCAGACTGATGCTTTCTGCAAACTTGGTGGTGAGTGAGCATATTAATTGGCTCTTGTCTATTGATTAGTGTTAAGTTTCGTTTATGTGCCGGCCGAGTCGGTCAAGTTTCGTTTCTCTGCGTATTGTGCGTAAGTGAGTGAGTGCCTGAGTGCCTTAGTTTGACGATTATGAGCAGAATCTTTTTTTCCACCGCTACTTAATATTAATTAAAAATGAAAATTAAATTGAATATGTTATAATTTTTAAAAAATTACAGTGACGGGTAAAAATGGGTTATGACGGGAGTTTTTTGACCCTGTCAGTCAAAATGACAGACAACGAAAAAGTCTAGCGCAGCCTCTGATCAAGAGGTAGGCTACACGGCAGCTGTACCATAGACAAAACATCAAAGCGATATAAAGAAAAAACGGCTGCAGTTTAGCACAGTTGAGAAGTCTGGGTAGAGGTTAGAAAACGAATCAATAATTATCGATATCGACTGATATGAAACACTTACATGGTGATACATTTTTCAGCCATATTGCCCAACCTGATCAGGAATATATTCCTGAACTCTGTTACTGGACTTCCTCCCTCAGACAGTAACACTGTGTCCTCTCTGCTGTTGAAGTCAGCCTCTCTGGACTAGATGCTGATACTTGGACATCATGTAAAACTACACAGTCGATAATAATAATAATAATAATAATAATAACTTTATTTATAGGCACCTTTCACGACACTCAAGGTCACTGTACAAATTGTTTAAAACAAAGGAGTTCCAACACACGAAATAAACACAATTAAAGTACACACAACATAATATAGAACAAATGGGTTTATATGCAAAAAAACAAACAAAAAAAAAAAAACAATCTGTTTTGGATAAGTCATTTAAATGTTTTATATAAATATATATATTATACATATAATAAGTGAATTATTTTTGTCTTTATGTGATTTTTACAGTTGCAGAATGAGTCCATTCTCAAACTGTCATGTAACATCGTCAGCTGTATGTTGTATTTGTATCAACAGATTTTACAGATGTACAGTATGTATCTATGACAGATGTATGTTTATCTCGTTTCTGCTGCGTTCTGCTCAAGGTTTCTTCCTGTTAAAAGGGAGTTTTTCCTTGCCATCGTCAATTTCTGGCTCGCTCTGGGGGTTTTGTAAAGCGTCTTGAGACGGTTTGTTTTATTGACGCTATATAAATAAAATTGAATTGAATTTTGAAATTGAATGATCTGACCATGCAGCTCTTCACAGTATTTTAATGAGAAAGTGTTTTAGTGTCCCTGAAGTTTTCGCAAGTTTCCTCACAGGATATATCTTGCCAGTAGATACTGATCTAAGTATCTAAAGCATATAAACCCGCACGCCCACATCCGCAAAACTCAGAAAAACAGAAATACATTTCAAGTGTTGCTGTGGTTTGATTAACTCCACCGTAATCATGATGCTCTTTCTAACCAAAGTTTAAACACACTGTCTCACTGCTGCTTTGATACTGTTTCCTCAGTACCCATAAAAACATTCTTAAAATAACACTAAAAAGCCCAAATTCTCTACTGGACTCCTGGGAGATTTAAGGATCCTGTACACTTTTGTAGATGGTCTGTGTGTGTGACGTTAGAGACACTGTCTCAGTTTGGTTACGGCATTAGTGGTTGTGAGCCCTAATATGAAATAACATTTAAAGAATAACATTTTCTTAATTCAAGTGTTTATAGGCCATTCTAAACATCCATTTATTTGATACATCGATCTCTTACTGAACACTTTCTTTCACATCTGAAAATACATTATGACCAATATGGAATAAATATACCTGTATCTTTCAAAGAATAAGTGAAGTTAAATTAAATTGCAGATACTTGTACATTATGTAAAACCACACAACTGATCATAGGAAATGGGGTTTACTTCAAAACAATCCGTTGTGAATATTTAATTTAAATGTTTTCTGAACTTCAAGCAAAGTGTATAAAAAATTTTCACAAATCCACTTTAATGACCAGCAGCCACGCCGGCTACCAAACAACAAGAAGATATCGAATACCTGGCCTAGTCAACGGCAGTATGCGTTATTCAAACTTACAGTCAATGTGTTGTGAAATATTAACTAAATGAATGCTGCTGGCTTGTACAGCCCGCTCAGCAGCTAACCAAACAAAGAAATATTTAAGTAGATGATGCGGACTGAACCACGACGACCCAAACGACCAAATGTACCATGATTCGCAAATACTTAAGTCAGTCAGTCATTTTCTATACCTGTTTAGTCCTGTTAGGGGTCACGGGGGTCTGCTGGAGCCTATCCCAGCTGTCATCGGGCGAGAGGCAGGGGTACATCCTGGACAGGTCGCCAGTCCATCGCAGGGCCAACATTCACACTCACACAATTTCACAGTTTTCCGATCTGATCTTCATCTAAGTCAAGGGTATTGACAAACATAATGTGTCTCAGATAATTACACAACTTTTTTTTGATCTTTCATGTTTTCATTGAGAACAACCAAAAAAAACCTCATAGTGCTTGTGGAAAAAACGTTATTGGAGTCAGGTTTTAGCACACCTCGTTAAGATAATAAGTTTGGAGGTGTGATCTACAGCAACTTTGACTGATAAAAACCCCTCAAACTTTTGGAGTTCGGTCTGCACAAGAAGAACACACTTATGTGAGCCATGCCTCGCCAAAAAGAGCTTTCAGAGGATCTACGATCAAGAATTATTGATTTACATAAAGCTGGCAAGGGTTACAAAGTTATTTCAAAGACTTTAGAAATTCACCAGTCTACAGTTCGGCAAACAATCTACAAATGGAGACACTTTGGGACTGTTGCTACTCTACCAAGAAGTGGGCGCCCAGTCAAAATGACACCAAGAGCACAACGGAAACTCATCAATGAGGTAAAGAAACTACCCCGAATGACAGCCAAAGATTTGAAGGCATCATTGAAACTTGCTAACATCTCTGTTCATGAGTCTACAATATGTAAAACACTGAACAAGCAGGGTATCCACGGCAGGACACCACGAAGGAAACCCCTGCTTACTAAAAAGAACATTGCTGCACGCCTAAAGTTTGCAAAAGAGCACATTGACACTCCACAGCGGTACTGGCAAAATGTTTTGTGGACTGACAAAACTAAGATTGAACTATTTAGAAAAAACTCACAACACTACATCTGGCGTAGAAAGGGTACGGCATGTCATCATAAAAACATCATCCCAACCGTAAAGTATGGTGGATGAAACATCATGATTTGGGCCTGCTTTGCTGCATCAGGGCCTGGCCAGCTTGTAATCATTGAGGGGAAGATGAATTCCCAAATATATCAAACAATTCTTCAGGATAATGTAAGAAAGTCTGTACATCAGATGAAACTGTGTAGATGCAACAGGACAACGACCCAAAACACCGGAGCAAGTCCACAACAGACTGGCTTCAGAAAAACAAAATCTGCCTTTTGAAATGGCCAAGTCAGAGCCCAGACCTCAACCCAATAGAGATGCTATGGATTGACTTGAAGAGGGCCATACACATGAGATGTCCAAAAAACAGTTCTGCCAGGAAGAATGGGCTAAAATTCCTCCTCAACAATGTGCAGGTCTGATCCACAGCTACAGGAAGCGCCTGGTTGAGGTTATTGCTGCCGGGGAGGGGTCAACCAGTTATTAATTCTAAGGGTTCACTTACTTACTTTTTCCACTGCCGTTTTGGAAGTTGAATGAGTGTGTTCAATAAAGACATGAAAGATTAGATTCTTTTGTGTGTAATTATTTGAGACACATTATGTTTGTCAATACCCTTGACTTAGATGAAGATTAGATCATATTTTATGACAAATTTATTCAGAAAACCGTGAAATTCCAAAAGGTTCACATACTTTTTCTTGCCACTGTAACTCCTCATCTGTCCTTTTTAGTTACTGAGACCGTGTTGATGTTCTTTCAACTCAAGACTAATTAGATCAAAAGAAGAAAAAGGGTGGGAAATTCCACGAACTTATAAATCTTAACAGACTGGTGTTGTGCTGCAGTGGTGCTGTCATTTATGGTAAGCTTTCTGTTCGCCGTGTGGTTTCTGCACACGATACGTACCGTAGCAGAGCGAAACCTGTTTGTTTCTGTGGTTTTATGCTGTGTACGACCGCTGCTACTTATTATCTGACAAAGAGTGAGGACCTGTGTGTGTGTGTGCATGTGTGTGTGTGTGTCAGTCTGTCAGATGATAATTAATAATTTAATTAATGAATTAATAATAATCATTTATTAATAAAAACAATAATACCACATTTGCTTTTCCCGTATTTACAGAGTGGGCATACAGCAAGCAACCCCAATGCTACAGCTACAGCTGCCACAGTGACATCATCTAAAGTTGCTGCTTATGCACCTTCAACAAAAATGGCTAAAGACCTCACTGTAGCCCTCTCATATTTTATTGCAAAAGACATGATGCTTTATTTTGTTTAATTACTTGGTTTAAAATGGTAGTATTGCTTTCATATGCAAATTTGATTTCAACTTAAGGTACATAAAACAGTGAGTTTTCTTTTCTGTACCAGTTATTGAATCTGTAAGACTAGATCTAGTCTTGAGCAGTGAATGTAAAGAATTTTTATATATATATATATATAAAACTTGGTTAAAAGGATTTCAGTGTGTGTTCCGTACTTTTTGAACATTTTGTGCTGCAGTGGTGCTGTCATTTATGGTAAGCTTTGTTTGCCGTGTGGTTTCTGCGCACGACACGTACCGTAGCAGAGCAAAATATGTTTTTCTGTTTTTTTGGGTTTTTTTTTTACACTGTGTACGACCGCTGCTACTTAATTATTATCTGACACAGAATGAGGACCTGTGTGTGTGTGTGTGTGCATGCGTGTGTGTCAGTCAGATAATAATAATAATAATAATAATAATAATAATCATCGTATACAGCTGCCACAGCAACATCATCTAAAGTTACACAAACAATACCTCATTCATTTCAGAGGCAGGCTGTTAATGCACCTTCAACAAAATGGCTAAAGACCTCACTGCAGCCCTCTCATGTTTTATTGCAAAAGAAATGATGCTTTGTTTTGTTTGATTACTTTGTTTAAAATGGTAGTGTTGCTTTCATACAAACTTTATTACCAAGCATGTCTGCACATGCAAGGAATTTGCTTTGGTGTACGCATAAAATAAAATAAAATATAGAAACTATATATAAAATACAAAAATACAAAATATATACACAGTACATATATATATATATACCCCCCCGAACACATCAACCTCACCATCACCCCACAGTTCTGGTGGAATATATATATATATGTACTGCGTATATATGTAGTTTTTGTATTTTAAATATAGTTTCTATATTTATTTTATTTTATTTTGTTTTATACGTACCAACACCAAGGCAAATTCCTTGTATGCACAAACATGCTTGGCAATAAAGTGTCTTTCTGATTCTGATTCTGATATTCCACCATCTGCCAGAGGGGAGTCTGAAAAGTAAGGTATTCTTTTTAATTAAGATAATAAAGAATAATTAGAATTACAGCAGGTAAAAAAAGGAGCAGTATCAAGTCTATATCAGACGCTCTTCAGTCAGACAGAAACACAGAAAAGCAAAGGGCTGCCTGGGAGTGACCCTTTCCAAGGAATACTAAGAAACATGTCATCAATGCTCAATTAATGTAAGGCATAAACTAATTCAATTCAAAATTATACATCGGTTGCACTACTCAAAGCTACAAGTTCACAAGATGTATCCTAACGTATCAGCCTTGTGTAACAAATGCAGGAATCAGGTCAGAACACTCACGCATCAACTTTGGGTGTGTCCCAGTCTTCACTCATTCTGGTCTTCAGTTTTTGATTTTTACTCAGGCTGTGTGAACCCTGCCCCTTAGTGGCCATTCTGGGATCAGCAGGTGCTTCAACTCAGTATTCCACCAGCACAAAGTCTGAACAACAGTCTTTGTTTTGGAGCCATTTGGGCTAAAATTCTTATTTTAAGACACTGGAACACAAACTGCGACGAAGGACAAGAGCCAATTAATAAGGTCAATCGCCACCAAGTGGTCAGAGGCGTGAACTGCAATCTGCCAAATGACAGATGGCCTTCAGATTTTCCAACAAGCCACAAGGTCAGTGATATTCGGTATTCGGTTAACGCGACCCCTGATATATCTATATTTATATATGTATATTGAAGTACAATATATGGTACATTGAAGTACTTTTCTTTCAACTATAAAATGGCTCATTATCAGGGGCACATATTAAAAGTCTCACAAATTTGATACAAACAAATTGCTCCAAAAAAAAAAAAAAAAAAAATATTGGCACTATGAACATGACATTCAGTGCACCTATTTGTGGAACAGTGTTACTGCATTACTGACAACCGTGGGAGAGAGTAAAAACTAACACCACCTGATATTTATTCATAAGCATTACACTAAATAAGAATTACAATCCCAGGACCGCTTAGCTAGCTATAGTATCAAAGAATAAATACGCATAGCTAGCGACTGCTAAAGCAAACTAGCATTAGTTATATTTTATTAACTTATTATCCAAGCCTGTGAGAGAATGCTGTGCACGGTGTGTTGCCATAAAAATGTGATGGCAAGTTAATACAATCATCTGATTTAATACACAAACACTCTTATTTTCGATGACAGTGAGCAGCCTAAACGTACCCAAGGACCCACGCAAATCAGACAATCAACAGTGGCTCGGGTATTAAAAAAATTAATAATAAAAAAATAATCACCTGACGTTATTGTTCTAGAGTGAAAGTACATAGCCAGTAAAATATAAAGTCTGGTCATAACTTCATATCTTCACCTCATATCAGTTCAAATTATAAACTAACAAGTCCATGGGTTTTTAACTTTTGCTTTGATGTGACCTGTGATTGAGGATTTACAGCTGTAATGAAGCAGCGCAGAGGTACTACAATCTTCATTTATCAAGTCTGATTTAAAATTCTGTTAAAGTACAGAGCCAGTAAAATATGAAGTCTGATCATAATGCCAGATGAATTAGTCACTGTGTGCTAATATGCAAAGAACTTCACACTCTCTTCACATGGAAACAATCAACGGAGGTTAAGCCGTCTCACCAGTTAATGTGGTCACAGTCACTTAGTGACTGTAGCTGCAACACCCTAAGTACTATCAGTGAAAACATTCTGTCAAAAGGATTAGGCCCAGTTTAAAATATAACATTTAGAATTAAAATAATTTACCCATTAAAGCATGCAAATAAGATTCCTGAGTGGAGAATGTTCCAGCTGGAAGTGGGCAACAGAGCTAAAGAACTGCATCACCCAAAGCTTATGTTAATTCAAGCTCATTCATCAACAATATCTTTGTCAGGGGCCCTTCTTTAAATGATGACAAACAATGGCACAAGTCTGAGGCTTTGGCAAGTGTTCTAGCCTTCTTGGGCCAAAGACAGGAAGTGGCAGTAGGACATGACTTTTATTTTGAAAGTCACATCCAGAAATGCTCTGATTCATCTCTTCTGGGCTTTTGGCCTAAATACAGTCAATACTGCACTTTTGACAGGCAATATGGTGGATGCTGGTAGAGTGAGCATGGATGGAGTGGTCTCCAAAAACAAACATTAGAAGTGACACAGAGATTGATTTAAACAGTTGTGTCTGCTTCTTTAAGTCTTTGCAGCACTGATGTGCTCTCTAACAGTAAGCGCTTATAAGTGGTAATTGTTCTGATGAAGTTGTCCAGCAGAGGGAACTCTTGTCCTCTGTCCTGGGGCCGTCTTCATCAGAGCCATTTTCAAGTGAGGTTAATACGCCACGAGACCAACTTCCTTGTTGGTGTCTGGGGAAGTGGTTTGTTACCAGACACACCACAGTTGGCACGACTTCACTATCCAACAGTGCAGCTGTGTGATCACTTGCATGCTTCTCAGGTCTGTGTATCATTCTGTCATTTGATATTTCACTGTGAACCCAACAGAAAAATTTGAAAAGGAACATTTTACATTATGTGTTTATTAATGTGATTTTACCCCAAAATGGGGCGAGGACATGCCACATTGTGTCACTCTCATATATAACTGCTGTCTGTATAATATCTCTACAATGTGGTCAAGTAATTATATGCTAACCTGTGGACTTTAAAATACAGTAGTTAGCCTGAAATGCTAACATTAGCTGCATATCTTACAGCCGACAAACACACTGTTTAATACATTCACTGTTACTGGACTTCCTCCCTCAGACAGTAACACTGTGTCCTCTCTGCTGTTGAAGTCAGCCTCTTTGGACTAGATGCTGATACTTGTACATCACGTATAACCACACAATTGATCCCAGGAAATGGGGTTCATCTTAAAACAATCTGCTTTGGATAATTCATTCAAATGTTATATAAATAATTAAGCATGTTATTTTTATCTTTAGGTGCATATTACAGCTGCAGAATAAATGAATAGTGCTTCAGTAGCTAAAGTTAAAACATTGGCAAATATCTGATCTTCATGCAAAGTGTACAACAAAGTTATGGCATTTTTTCACAAACCCACTGCAGAGATGTTGTACATGGACGATCATTCCAAGAAGTGGTGGATCCATGTATGATTTGCACACAGTCCTCGTCAGGATACGTCTTACCTCCATTATCAGGTTGATTTGTCCCCCAGTACCTGGAAGGTCAGTGAACAGCACAATCACTAAACTGTTTGACAAAAGAATCAGACTAGAAACATTTATACAAGGTAGAAGAAAGTAAGAATTACAATATGAACATCAAAATGTTTTCATGAGTCCATGATCTGACCATGCAGCTCTTCATAGTATTTTAACTCAATTTAACTTGATACAGTTAAGAATTGTTGAAGTTATTCTGTCCCCACAAACAAATTAAAACATTTCTCCATCCATTGATTTCCACTAATTAAGTTATTTCTTCATAATAGTATTTGTGAATGAGAGGAATGCCATCTGGATATGTAATAAAAAGTCATTTGTTGATATTGGATCAAAATAAAGACTTACTTCAGAGTCAGTGGAGTCCCATCAACCCATTCCCAGGTTCCTTCCACTTCTCTGTCATTCAAACCAATCCAAATTACTTTGTTGAAGTCAGACAGAAACTTCTGATCAACATAAAAAATATTTTAGCGTTGTATGACAATATAACAATAATTTACATTAATCACTTACCAAGTATCAATGACTACACTTGTAAACTCAATAACAAACACTCAGTACCTGTTCTTCAGGGCTGTCTATCACCACCAGATCTGCTCCTCTGTCTCTACAGTCCTGTCTGCCTTGATCCCAAGAACCAGACTCTTTAGAGAGGAAATAACAGGAACCACTGAACATGTTCCATCCTGCAGGACATGTTTTATCTGGAAGAAACATCAAACAAGACACATTACAAATCAATCACTTCTTAGGTGTGTGAAGTCAGAGGTGTAAGTTCTATTTTTCTAATAAATGACCATTTGAAGCTTCTCAAATAAAAAAACAACTGTTCTTGCAAATATATATTTGACAAGAACAACAAAACAGTTGCATTATGGAGTTTGCCTTATCATTGTGGTGAATTACTTTGTTCCTAGTTATTTTTTTTAAATTCTTTTTAAAACCATTACACACAATATGGCTACCCAAGGCTATGTCATGCCACCAAATGTTAACAAGGATATTTTCACATTTCAGGTGGCTTAACCATTGAGTATTTTATTAAAATAATGTTAGGAAACTCACTCTGTTTAGACAGACTTTCCAGTTTTTTAGTCCGGTACTAGTCTACTCTTCTGAGATTTAAGGGTCCTGTACACTATTGCAGATGGTCTCTGCGTTTGACGCTAGAGGCACTGTCTCAGTTTGGTGGCCTAATATAGGCCATTTTAAAAACTGTATTTTTGTTTTGTATCATATTTGATACATCGATCGCTTCACTGAACACTTTTTTCTTTTTCTTTTTTTTTACATCTGAACAAAACATAAAATAAAATATGACCAATATGGAATAAATATGCATGTGTCTTTTAAAGAATAAGTTCAATTAAATTAAATTGCAGATACTTGTACATGTAAAACCACACAACTGATCACAGGAAATGGGGTTTACTTCAAAACAATTTAATGCAAATGATTTCTGATCATCAAGTAAAGTGTATAAAAACCAGGGACGTGCACAGGGGGGTTGGTCAGGTTGCTCGGGCAACTGCCCATACATACTTCTCGACTCACGTTGCCCTTCTGAGGGGAAAATAATGTACAATGGATGCAAAATTTAGGCCTAGATAAAAAATATAATCGCAAAGGTTCATTCACTTCCATTCGGGCACCGAAAGTGAAAGTCAGTAAGAGCAAACTCTGTTAACGTGGCTGCAGGGCTGCATGTGACCGGCAGCGCTACGCCACCGGCAGCACATCGAGGTTGTCGCATAGAGTAGTAGTAAAATATACTGTTGTCGGGTGAGAGGACTCAAGGTTGTCGGAGAATGTGAGTTTGTGATGTATAACAAGCGAACGATCATCATCATCAAGTTTTATTAAATGAATTAAAATCTTCATAAATCCAGGCTGAGTTTGCCACGTTTGGCAGACAGATAGCTTGCAGACAAGCAGCCCGTTATCACACAGCAGTGACTTGATAAGATATATAGGATATTGATAGGGATATTGTTGTAGGGATTTTCATGACTCAAGTCATGTATTTCTGTTCCTATGATTAGTAGTAGTTAAAGTGATTGAGTGCTGTATGTATTCTAGTGTTTTACTTCTTGTGTGCATATCCAAAAAAGGTTTCAAAAAAGGCAACTGGACTGGAGTAGCTTCTTCAGAACTGAAGAAGCTACTCGGATGAGTGGTGAAACGTCTTCTCCAAAAATCTACAAGTCCAGTTTTTGAAACCTTTTTTGGATTACCATGACCTGGATGACTGAGAACCTACACAGACATTTTGTGTGCATAGAGACCTTCATAAAAACGTTATGGCATTTTTCACAAATCCACTTCAACAACCAGCAGCCAGGCTGGCTTCCAACCAACAAGAAGATATTAGATTCCTGGCCTAGTCAACGGCAGCGTGCAGCATATCATTTCAAACTTACAGTCAATATGTTATGAAATATGAACTACATAAATGCTGCTGGCTTGTACAGCCCGCTCAGCAGCACCGGTGAAGAAGAGACGTTGAGTCGAGGCTAGGAAAGAGAAAACTTGACTGATTGAACATATGTGCTTAGTCTGCTTAGAGACGTTATCTGCCGTGACAGATTTCAGTTAAAGTTGCCGCTACAACACGTTGCACAAAGCTAAATGCAAGAAGTGAAGCTGCTGACTGCAATGAAGTTAGTTTTAAGTTGGATATTCGACAGACATTCGCTCTGGGTAAACCTGTTCTTCGCTACGGGTACAGTGCGACTCCAATCAAGCCACTCCAACATTTAAGTGCACCCCTACTACAAACTGTATGGTAAACACACAGAGATAGAAGATGCCTACAGCGTGTATTGACTTCTGGTTTTCAAAATAAAAATGCGTGATAAAGCAGAGATAATGTGTGTTTAAAGTTATTGAGAAGGTATTGGGCTAAAATAAGAGGTGTATCTCATGCAGCCCGTGGAGCACTATGATCACACACTGATTTGGAGTCACTTCATCACACGACCTGGAAGCTATTGAGCTAAAATGCTAATATTTACATATAAAAATTAATACAAATATTTAGAGATTTAAAATTAAATGAATTTCAAACCATCGGCCTTCTCTGGCCACGATTTGGACATTGTAATCTTCAAAGGCGTGTCCTTTGTCCTTCAGGTGTAGGTGGACCAAAAAATCAGTTTGTGATTAGCTGGCTCTTATGGACGGGTTGTTTGGTTTCCCCAATATTCTGATGCACTGCTCTCAGTTACCATTAAGCTGCAGACACAGCACCCACAGGCCCTCTTCCTCATCTCTGGAGACTTCTACCATGCTTCTCCCTCATCTGTTCTGCCTACATACACTCAGTAAGTCACCTGCCCCACAAGAGACAATGAGAGCTTCAAGCGACTGATTCTGGGACAGCTGTGAGACATGGTCGACACTCAACTTGACTCTCTCCAGTTTGCCTACCAGCCCCGACTTGGAGTACAGGATACCATCATCTTCCTGCTCAACTGTGCAAGCACTGTGAGGGTCACATTCTTTCACTTTTCCAGTGTTTTTAACACCATCAGGCCGACTCTACTGTGTGACAAGCTCAAAGCTATGTAGGCTGATGCTCCCTGGTGTCCTGAAAATAAATTGGAATGCAGTGATTTCCAAAAATTCTCCTGAGTTTCTTGGACACTTCTGGAACATAGGGGATGACGATCTTCTTCCTTTGGTTGCTCCTTTGGTTGGATATCCCAACTGGGCCTTTGTCAAAGGCTCAAAAAGATATCCCGAAAGGGAGGAGCAACAAAAGGAAGAACATTGTTAATCCATACGTGGCTGAAGTGTCCAAGAAACTCTGGAGAATTTTCAGAAATCACAGTATTCCAGTTTATGTCAAACAAGGAAACACACTTAGGCAAAGACTGGTCCAACCTAAAGACAAAACACCCAGGCAAAAACAGTGGAGTGAGGAGTGTACGGACTTATATATTGGGGAAACCAAACAACCCATCCATGAACGCATGTACCGACACAGGAGAGCCAGCTCAACAGGAAACAATTCAGCGAGCCACCTACACCTGAAGGACAAAGGACACACCTTTGAATGCTGACTGCATGGACGATCGACTACCTCACCAACAGACCTCAGCATGTGAGGCTTCATGGCTGTGTGTCTGATGAGGTACTCTGCAGCACAGGAGCTCCACAAGGAACAGTACTCTCTCCATTCCTCTTCTCCATCTACACCTCAGACTTCCGCTACAACACAGGCAGCTGCCACATCCAGAAGTTCTTAGACGATACAGCCATCGTTGGACGGGTAACAGACGGGAACGACCTGGAATACAGGAAGGTGGTCGAGGACTTTGTCGACTGGTGTGAACGCAGTCACCTTCACATCAACGCCACCAAGACAAAGGAGATGGTGATTAACTTCCAGAGGAGAGCAGCACACACAACACCAGTGAACATCCAGGGTTTGGATATCGACATCGTGGATGGCTATAGATACCTGGGTGTTCACCTGAACAATAAACTGGACTGCTCAGACAACACCAGTGTCCTCTACAAGAAGGGAAAAAGTCGCCTCCACCTGCTGAGGAGACTGAGGTCCTTCGGTGTGTGTAGGACGCTGCTCAGGACCTTTTATGACACTGTGGTTGCATCAGCAACCTTTTACACTGTGGTCTGCTGGTGTAGTGGAGTCACAGAGAGGGACAAGAACAGACTGGGCAAACTGATCAAGAGGGCCAGCTCTATCCTGGGCTGTCCTCTGGATTCAGTGGAGCAGTTGGGGGAGAGGAGGCCAAAGACTGCTGCATCCACAGTGCAGGAAGGAACGCTTCCGCAGGTCTTTTGTCCCCTCAGCAGTCAGTCTTCTCATTGACTTATGCACAGTGTACAGTATATATATAACCATCATCTCACACCTTCTAGTTGCAGTACATGGTAATTTAACTCCTATTGGAGTTTGTTGCTGTTTTATTCATGATATTCATGAATGTCAACATGTATATATATAAATATATTTAAAAATCAGCTATTTCTACTCAGATTAGACACTGTGAATCTCTGATGCAATATGTAAATATTTTATGTACATAACATATTTGTCTGCCGTATTCTATTTTTTTATTTTTAACTTTATTCTATTGTATTTCTTGTATCTTCTGCATCTTGCACACGGGGATGAATAAAGTCCTATCTTGTCTTATCTAATCTTAACAACGTCCAAATCGTAGCCACAGAAAACCAATGGTCTGAAAGAGGAGTAAAGGAAGCCATCTGTATCAGACTGTAAAAACCTTTTCTGAACAGAGGAGGTGGACTGAGATTTAATCTGCCATCTGTTTATATGATGATAGTGCTCCACTGGCTACACGCGGGACAGGTCACCAGTCTATCGCAGGGCTAACACAGAGAGATAGACAACCATTCACACCAACGGCCAATTTAGAATCACAAGCATGTCTTAGGACAGTGGGAGGAAGCCGGCGAACCTGGAGAGCACCCACGCAGACACGGGGAGAACATGCAAACTCCACACAGAAAGGACCCACGGATTTGAACCCGGGATCTTCTTGCTGACACATCAGTGCTAAACATGTCGTCACTGTGCTCCCCAAATGCCCAAATCTTTTAACATTTTTTATGAATTATTACATGTAAATAATATCATTTTAGCTCAATAACTTCCAGTTCATGTGATGAATTGACTCCAAATCAGTGTGGGATTATAGTCCTCTACTAGCTGCATGAGATACACCTCTTTTTGTTACATTTTAGATCTCTGCATATTATCTATTAATTTTTATATGTAAATATTAGCATTTTAGCTTAATAGCTTCCAGGTCATGTGATCTATTGACTCCATATCAGGATGGGATCATAGTCCTCCATGGGCTGCATGAGATATACCTCTTTTTGTTGCATTTTAAATCTCTGCATATTTTCTGTTCATTTTTATGTGTAAATATTAGCATTTTAGCTCACTAGCTTCCAGGTCATGTGATCTATTAACTCCAAAGTAGTGTGGGATTATAGTCCTCTACTAGCTGCATGAGTTACACCTCTTTTTTGACATTTTAGATCTCTGCATGTTATCTATTAATTTCTATATGTAAATATTTGCATTTTAACTCAATAGCTTCCAGGTCATGTGATGAATTGACTTTAAATCAGTGTGGGATCAGTGCACCATGGGCTGCATGGGATACACCTCTTTTTGTGACCTTTTAATCTTCTGAATATTTTTTATTAATTTCTATATGATAATATTAGCATTTTAACTCAATAGCTTCCAGGTCAGCTTAAGAGCTTAAGCTTAAGAGGCACAAGGGAGACCTACACAATATTAGGACATAGGGTCATTATGAAACCATAATGTCATAATGTTATGCCTGATCGGTGTATATTATCGATTATACACATCTACAGTATTTCAAAAGTAACCTGATTATCTTAAGCATAATAGCTCTGGTAATTATGTAGAGTGCAAAAGGCTTAATACAAAACAAGTAAGTGTGTTTTGATAGACTGACTTCTTGTCCACAGTGAGACAGAGTAATAGTTATACATGTATACTGATTAATTATAGGACACATACACGTACCTGTTCTTCAGAGCTGTCTATCACCACTAGATCTGCTCCTCTGTCTCTACAGTCCTGTCTGCCATCATCCCAGGATCTCAGAGAGGAAATAACAGGGACCACTGAACATTTTCCATCCTGCAGGACATGTTTTCTGTGTTTGTGCCCATCTGCTATATGACATACAAACACACTTCAGGGATGCAACTCAACACTGACAGATCCGTAATAAATGTGATATTATAGGCTGGAATCAGATGCAACCAAAGAAACCCTCCATTAAGCCAGTCTGCTTTGACATTAGTTGGGCAAGTTAGTAATTGGGCAAGTTGCAATTATTCCTTTATGTTTCATGCTGTCCAACAAATGCAATTATTCAGCAAGGGCTTAAGGCAAAAAATAATAAGCATAGCATAGGCTTATTATTAGCATAGGCTAAGACTCAAAATACTCACGCCTAAGTGTTTTCAACTCTTTAATCATCTCAGTCAGGTTGGTGTTCAGCAGAGCTCCGCACTGAATCATAATCATGAGTGATGGACAGAAATAAATAAAGAGACATGTTTCAGAAACATGAATTAATTCATTGATTCTATACTAGCAGCAATACTTTAACCAAAATTCAAAATACTTCCACATTTTGGTTCGTCTTTGGTTCTCTGCGGGGCTGCCCCCAAAATAAACAATTAAAATCGACATCAACTCACAGTGGACACATGCGGCGATGAGGCCGGCCAGCAGGAAAACACTCAGCAGCCCCAAACGCCTATATAAAGTTTCTTCTCAGGGACCCTTGAATCTGAATAGAACAGGTAAAAGACCCGTGAAAACAATAAAGTGCACAGTAATAATGGCATATGAAAAAAACACATTCACTCTACACACAGCTGCATACGCTTTTCAGGTCTAAGCCAAGCCGAGTGTGGTAATGTTGTTTTTTTTCTCTTGCTGCTGCAAAGTGATTGATAATTATTGGACTTCTCTCTAAATTATTGCGAGATCTGAGCCTTTCTGAGATGACACACACATTAAAAAGCACATGAATGAATTTGAACTGAATAGAAATTCATTCTTATGCATGCAATTCCTCGAACATCTTGAGTAGAGTGGTTTAGATTTCGTCCATACCTACTGCTTGGACAGGCAGCGCTGCAGTACAGGCTGTGGCACATGCCAACTGCAAATAAGCCAGTAGGTTTCGTTTTTTTCTTTTCTTTTCAACCTCTGATGAAGTCACATGTTTCAGAGGTGATGCATGTAGTGTGTGCAGACAAACATTCTTTCACTGATACTGAATCTCAGTGCTTTTGGCATTGTAGAGATTGCAAACATGAAACATCAGTGGTGTCATCACTTCTGATATCAACACAGTCCTCTTCACCCCACTTCGGGTCTCCACCCTCATTATTATCTGTTTATCTAGTAGTAGCAGTAGTAAAATAGAAATATTTTCATGATCTGACCGTGCAGGTTGATGCTTCATGGTGAAATCCTCACATGCTTCTGCTCAGCCTCTCTGCATCTCACGAACACACGACAGCTGGAACAAAACAAACTAAATCAAATTTGCACTGGTCTGTTCAAAGTCAACACTAAAGGCCTGATTCAAACAGCTGAGTTGTGTCATCAACTTCAAGTCTTTATATCACTGATGTGCTCTCTTATACTAAGTGCTGTTAGGTGGTGATTGCTCTGATGAACTTGTCCAGCAGAGGGAACTCTGGTCCCCTTTCCTGGGGCCGTCTTCATGAGAGCCATTTTTATGTGAGGCGCATACGCCACAAGACCAACTTCCTTGTTGGTGTCTGGGGAAGTGGTTTGTTACCATTCACACCACACCTGGTATGACTGAACCCAAACTCCAAAACATGAGAAACAGTATTTTACATTATGTTTTTATAAATGTGATTTTACCCCAAAAATAGGGTGGGGACATGCTGCAAGCCCACATTGTGTCACTTTTATGTATGCCCATTGTCTGTATATGTTTACAATGTAGTTAAGTAATTATATGCTAACCTTTGGCCTTAAAAGCTTTTCTTAATAATAATAATACACTAGTTAGTCAGGAATGCTAACATTAGCAGCATATCTTATAGCCAACAAACACACTGTCTCTCTATCTTCATCTGTGATGGAAAGCTGGTGATTGACAGTGAAAAGATCTGAAGATGAATCACTAATTCAGAAATCTTTCTTAGACAGTGGACATCATTTATTGAACTGAACACCTCTCATCATCTCTCACAGTCTCACCATCAGTTTCTGGGAAGCAGCCAAAGCAGTCCTTGTGTAACATCGTTTCATATTCCACAGAAATAAAAGCAACAAGTGGAACATAAACTGAAACATCTACTCCATACACTCCCTCGTCCTCAGTCAGCAAACTCAAAATGAAATACAATTCAAAATATCACAACATCACCTTTGGTTCCACATATTCCTGAACTCTGTTACTGGACTTCCTCCCTCAGACAGTAACACTGTGTCCTCTCTGCTGTTGAAGTCAGCCTCTCTGGACTAGATGCCGATACTTATCATCATTTAAATGTTAGTCATTTAAAAGTGTTATGTTATAACCGAGTTATTTTGTCCATATGTGAATTTGAATTTGACATGAATAGTGCTTCAGCATCTAAAGTTAAAACATTGGCAAAAATCAGATCTTCAAGTAAACAATGTTATGCCATTTTTTCACAAATCCACTGCCGAGGTAATTTACATGGAAGATCATTCCTAAACTCTGTTACTGGACTTCCTCCCTCAGACAGTAACACTGTGTCCTCTCTGCTGTTTAAGTCAGCCTCTCTGCACTAGATGCTGATGTAAAAACACACAATTGATCCCGGGAAATATAGTTTAATGCAAAACAATCTGATTTGGATAATTCATTTAAAAGTTATTTTTGTCTCTAGGTGATTTTACAGTTCCAAAATAAATGAATAGTGTTTCAGTAGCTAAAGTTAAAGCATTGGCAAATATCTGATCTTTAACAAGATGGACGACAATGTTATGCCTATTTTTCACAAATCCACTGCAGAGTGATGTCACATGAAACATCATTCCATTTAGTGCCATGTGTCTGTCTGGTATGCACACTGTCATGTCCACCATTCGCTCCACCTCCATTATCAGGTTGGCCTGGCCCCCAATTCCTGGAAGGCAGAAGAAATTAAGGATTACAACAGGAACATCAAAATGTTTTCATGACTCCATGATCTGACTGTGAAGCTTTTCATATCATTTTTAACTTCTTTCAGTGCTACTACTGATAAAAAGTGAGGTTTATTTTTCTCAGAAGATGGTGATGAATGAAACAGGGTGGTATAAACAGTCACACACACAAGTCCAGATGAAACCTGATGTTGGTTGAATTCTCTATGTATCAAAAGGAAATACTTTGTCATTATATCATATTTGCCAAAAAAATATTATTGACAATTTATTCTGTCCCCAAGTCGTCACATAATACAGTAAATCAGACATTTCTTGTCTTCACCCCCTGATTTCCACCAATGAGGTTATTTCTGTATGGCAGTGTCTGTGACTGAGAGAAATGTCTTCTGGAAAATTTTATAAAAGATAAAAAGAGTCTTATGGAACAGCACTGTTAAATGGTATTGTCAATACTGGACCAAAATAAAGACTTACTGCAGAGTCAGTGGAGTCCCATCAACCCATTTCCAGGTTCCTTCCACTTCTCGGTCATTCAAACCAATCCAAGTGTATGTGTTGGTGATGCTAGTGATGAAAATCTGTTCAACATGAAAAAAAGACAACATATTTTATTGTTGTATCACAATTTTTGTGTCCGTGTCAGAACAGCTGAGTCCAGTGTAGCGCCCCTTAGCTCAGGAGTGCCCCAAGGCTCTATTCTTGGCCCACTTCTGTTTTCCCTATACCTGGATCCTCTTGGACCAATTCTAAGAAAACATGACATTGCTTTCCACTTACAGTATATGCTGATGACAGCCAAATTTATGTGCCCCTCCGTCAAACAGACAACTACTCTGCAAATCAACTGATAGAGTGCTTGGCAGAAATCAATGCATGGCTGGCCGTAAATTTCTTACATTTGAACATTAACAAGACCGAGGTCATGCTGTATGGGCCTAGCGATGCCTCCAAGGTCCATGCTGATTTGGGGCCTTTAAATCAGCATTTAACACAGACAGCAACTAACCTTGGTGTACGAGTTGACAGTGATCTGTTTTTAAAAGTGCTTTATAAATAAAGATTGATTGATTGAATATAAAAATAATGTACATTAATCATTTACCATGTATGAATGACTACACCTGTAAACACGATAACAAACACACAGTACCTGTTCTTCAGAGCTGTCCATCACCACCAGATCTGCTCCTCTGTTTCTACAGTCCTGTCTGCCTTGATCCCAGGAACCAGACTCTTTAGAGAGGAAATAACAGGAACCACTGAACATTTTCCATCCTGCAGGACATGTTTTCTCTGGAAGAAATGCCGAACAAAACACGTTAAAAAAAACAGTGTCTGCCCAGGACAAACTGCAAGGATGAAAGGCAAGGACTTAGTAGAAGTCCTAGCATGTCTTTGCCAAGTTGTCAATACACATACCTACAGCTAGGTGGCACTACAATACACCAATTTACATTTAGCCCAGACTTCATACCACTGATAATATGATTCTGTACAAGAACCCCAACTTTTGTGACCCTTGGTCTCTAGGGGGGCGTTGCAAAAGCACCATTTCAATATATCAAAAACTGCAATAGCTAACTTCTTGAAATGTGGCATACACAACAGGCCAACAGGGGGCGCTACTGGTGACACAGAAACATTTAATATGATTTTAAGGCTTATAATTTTTGAAGTATTCACCCAATCCTTATGAAACTTAGCAACCGTTTTCGTGAAATTCGGGCTGTAGGGGGCTCTACAATGGCATCATGTTTTTATCACAAACCACCACAGTAAACTGCTTGACATTTGATAAAAATAATATGTGGATGACTCCTTACAAGCTCACCAAGTTTTGTACAGTACAGGTGCTGGTCAACGAATTAGAATAATTTGAAATAGTGCAATCATTAAATTCTTTGAATGCATTTTTTGTGCAGAAAGCAAATCAGGTGTTCACCGCACCTGTCCTACTCGTTAGACTAATCACAGAACTTGTTACCTGTAAAAAATTTGCTCAGCTGAGCTTTCCAAAAGGCCCATTTAGGCCATTTAACTGTGACACTGTTGTTTTATTGAATTAGAATAATGGAGAAACCGTTTCATTGAATTAGAATAAATGCTTGAATTTTTGTTTTCTGTGAAGAGTGTTCACTGTGCAGTATAAAGTCAGGGTTGAGTAGAATTTCTAAGTTGTAAAAGCAATCATGGGTAAGCAGCGCGACCTCTCAACTGGAATAGTGGCTCAAATTCAAGCCCTTCGCCAACAAGGCAAAACAAATGGAGAAACGGCTGAAGTGGGCCAAAGAACACGTCGAGTGGACTGCTGAAGACTGGCAGAAAGTGGTCTTCAGTGACGAATCACGCTTCTGCATCTCCTTCGGTGACCAAGGTCCTCGTGTCTGGCGTCGTGGTGGCGAAACCTACAACCACGAGTGCATGAAAAGATCCGTCAAGTTTCCCCAGAGCGTTATGGTCTGGGGATGCATGTCCGCTCGAGGTGTAGGGAGACTCTGCTTCCTCAAGAAGACTGTCAATGCTGCCGTATATCAAGATGTTCTGGAAACGTTCCTGATTCCGACTGTTGAGGAACAGTTCGGCGAAGAAGACTTCATATTTCAACAGGATCTTGCACCGGCTCATGCGGCAAAGTCGACCAAAGATTGGTTCACTAAAAAACAGCTTGAAGTTTTGGCATGGCCGGCCAACTCGCCTGACCTCAATGTCATTGAAAACTTTTGGGCCATTGTCAACCGGAAAATTCGCGACAGAAAGCCTACTACGCTGGACCAACTGAAGCAGAACATCGCCACTGCCTGGGAAGCTGTGAGTGCGGAAACTTGCGACAAGCTGGTCAAATCGATGCCGCGGAGACTTCAGGCAGTCATACAAGCCAAGGGGGCAGCCACAAAATACTGAGAAAGTGATGATTCTAATTATAATAAAAATTATTCTAATTCAATGAAACGGTTTCTCCATTATTCTAATTCAATAAAACAACAGTGTCACAGTTAAATGGCCTAAATGGGCCTTTTGGAAAGCTCAGCTGAGCAAATTTTTTACAGGTAACAAGTTCTGTGATTAGTCTAACGAGCAGGACAGGTGCGGTGAACACCTGATTTGCTTTCTGCACAAAAAATGCATTCAAAGAATTTAATGATTGCACTATTTCAAATTATTCTAATTCGTTGACCAGCACCTGTACAGTCTATAGAGGGCTCTACTGGTGACTGATGCCTTACTTTGCCACAGCATGGACCCCTTTATGATCTCTTGCAATCATCTTTTTATTCATTTGCAGATTTGAAACCAGTGCATACAATGTGGTTACCCAAGGCTACCAAATGTTAACAACGATCTTTGCACAGGTAGGGTCACCACTAAGAATTTTACTAAAATATATTCATCAATAAAAAATGAGAAATTTTAACCTGTCCAAAGACTCACTCAGTTCAGGTGAACACTCAAGTTTTTTAGTCATTTCAGTCAGGTTGGCTTTCAGCAGGTCTCTCTCTTCAGTCATGGAGGAGAGTTTCTCATTGCTGATCTGGAGAAGCTCAGTCAGGTTGTCTTTGACGGCAGAGAGCTCTGCAGCTGAATCATTTAACGTACGGTCTGAAATAAATAAACATACATGTTTCAGAAGCACAAAAGACTTCATGGATTCAAAACTGAACACTTTACATAAGACATGTTTTATGTGATTGAAACATCAAAACAGAATTTATAAAGACTGGACTGGAGGGACAACAGTGACGCTGTGCACAAGAAGGGACTGAGTGGACTCTACTTCCTGAGGAAGCTGAGGTCTTTCAGCGTATGCAGCAAGTTGCTGGAGATGTTCTACCAGACTGTTGTTGCCAGTGCCCTGTACTTTGCTGTTTGTTGGGGGAGCAGCACCAGCAAAAGGGACATAAGTAGGATCGACAAATTGCTCCGAAAGGCTGGTCATGCCATTGGCAGTGTGTTGGAAACGTTTGTCTCAGTGAGGGACAGAAGAACACTAGACAAACTGCTCTCCATCATGGACAATCCGTCACATCCACTACAACAGAAAACAGAGGGGCAGCGGAGCTCATTCTCAAACAGACTGATCCAGCTCCACTCCCACACTGAATGCCACAGGTCTACTTTCATACCATTCTCAGTCCAGCTGTACAACAACTCACCTGGACACTATTGCACCTATCATCCCTGTGTATATAATACAGTACAAAGTACACAGCCAGTAAAATATGAAGTCTGATCATAATGCCAGATGACTTAGGTACCTGATATCATTTTATTAGCATCTTAACAAATCTAAAGACTCACTCTGTCCTGACAGACGTTCCAACTCTTTAGTCAGGTTGCTCAGCAGGTCTCACTCTGCAGTCATGTTGTCTTTGATGGCAGAGAGCTCTGCAGCTGAATCACGTACTGAATGATGATCTAAAAGATGCATGTTTCAGAAACACAGAAGACCCCTTTCTAACAATGTTGTCCTAACAGCTCCAAAAAGTAACCAAAAGACAAGAAGGACATAATGTTATGCCTGATCAGTACACTAAGAGCTTCACTGACTGATCCTCTGTCAGACACATCATCTGAAATCAGTTTGTCCATGTACAACATCTGTGACATTTCTATACATATAAATATAAATGTGTTTAATATCTGTGATATGACAGTTTGACTGTGACTGGTCCATGTTAGTGAGTCACAGTCAGTGGAGGCTGGAGGCTCTGAGTGTTACAGGTTTAACTAATGAAAATCAGACTCACGGTGGACACCAAGGACGATGAGCCCAGCCAACAGGAAAACACTCAGCAGTCCCAGAAATATGGTAACACCTAAATATGAACTCTTCTCAGAGCTCCTTGGACCTGAACAGAGAAAACAACAGTGAGACCAACAAAGTCTACAACAGTAAAAATGACAGATGATAAAATATCTCTATTCACCTCTCTGTCAGATTGTTCTTTCCTGAGTGATTTGATGAATCTTTTGGGTTGACGGGTTTGACTTCTTCAACGTTAACATAAATTTCCTCCATTGATCTTAAGTATGTAGATTTCCTAAATGATCTCTGCTCTCTGAAGCATCGACGTTCATATAAACTATGAAACCATTCTGGGTTTCAGTTCATTTGTCTTTTTTTTAAAAAAAAACAACAACATGCAAGGAAGTCACGTGTTTAAGAGATAATTATTATACAGTCACTTGTCAGTTCATTACTTAGGCTAGTGAAAACAGTCTTGCACTAAATCTTATCTTCATGAAGGTTATGGTATTCAGCATTTGTTTAAAATAACAGCTGTCAGCTGTGTGAGTTTGAGGTTGACACATACTTCTATCAGCCTATTTTAAGAAGGATAAATTATATCAGAACTTTTGCACATTTCAACAAATTAAAACCTATGCAATGCAACTGAAAAACAAAGTAACACACTGAAAATCCTGTCATCATAGCAATTCTTAACATGCCACCAATAGAAAACTTGGTAGTCTTGCATTTTCTTCCGAGAACTGGCCAGTGTGCTAATATGCAAAAACTTCACACTCTGTTCACATGGAAACTCTAAACAGAAATGAAGCTGTCACACCAGTTATGTTTCAGACACGTACTAGCAACACCCGGAGTACCACGAGTGAACATTTTGTCAAAATAACAAAAGATAACATTTGTCACAATGGGTAAGCGGGGAAAGGGATGTTCGGACCCAAATGCAGGACTTGAGAAGGCAGGTTGAGGCAGGAGTAGCCAAGAAGGTGTTTTAATAACAAAAACAAAACTTACAAAACCAAAAAACACTGCTGACATGGCAGGTGAATCCAAAAAGAAAACAAAAATCCAAAACACTATCAAAACAAAAACGTAGCATGAAACATGGAGCAGGAAACATGTAACGAGTAACAAGTATGACGAGACAAGGAACAAAGGGAAGGGCAGGGCTATATATACACACACGAGGAACAGAGTGACAAGACACAGGTGAAGCAAATCAAGAAACGAGACACAGGTGAAACTAATCATCTAATCAAAAGGGAACACACAGACATGACAAACAGGAAGTCAAAGACTTAACAAAATAAAACAGGAAACAGAACCCAAGACAGAAACAAAAGACGTGACAGACAACCAGAACTTAACAAAATAAAACAGAAAGCTGAACTAAACCATGACAATGAAAAAAGACAAGACAAAGACGGAGGACATGACAGGACATGACACCATTTAGAATTAAAATAATTTTCCCATTAAAGGATGCAAATAAGATTCCTGAGTGGAGAATGTTTCAGCTGGCAGTGGGCAACAGAGACAACACCCCTCATAGGGACAGGAAGAACTGCACCACCACTACCTAGTGTTAATTCAAGCTCTTTCATCAACAATATCCTATGTAAGATTTTGTCAGGGGCCCTTTGAATCATGACAAACAATGCCACAAGTCTGAGACTTTTGGCAAGTGATCTAGCCTTCTTGGGCCAAAGACAGGAAGTAGCAGTGTGCTCTTATTTATCTATTCTGGGTTTTTGGCCCAAATAAAGGAAATGCTTTTGCTAGGCAACATGGTGGATGCCGGTAGAGTGACCATGAATGGAGTGGTGCAGTACAGTAGAAATGTGAATGTAAATGTGATCTTATTTTAAACGAGTATAATGAGCACAGTGTTACTCTGTCAGGAAGGATACATTATATCAGAACTTTTGCACATTTCAACAAATGCCACTGAAAAACAAAGTGACACACTGGAAATGTCATCATAACAATTCTTAACATGCCACTGACAGTGATCTTGCACTTTTCTTCCTAGAACTGGCCAGTGTGCTAATATGCAAACAACTTCACACTCTGCTCACATGGAAACTCCAAAGAGAGGTTAAGCTGTGGCACCAGTTAAAATGGTTTCGCACACAGACTGTAGTAGCCATTTGTGAAGTGCCATGAGTGTACATTTTGTCGGGGGAGTTTGCCCCCCAAAGGGGAAGGGACATGTTGCAAGTTGTGTCACTGTCTGCATAATATCTATTCAGTACGTACCTTAAACCACACCACAGCTGTAGGCTTTGTGTTTCCAGGTTGCCCGTTCACACCTATACGTAACGTTTTTGCAATTTCCAAAGATTTCTCTGCAAAAACAAAACTAGAAAGTCAGTCCATGAAAGCAAAAGTCTGCAACTGGCTGAAGAACATGAATAAATCCACCAGAGGTCTCAGAAACTCATGTACCAAATATGACACACTTGAGTTAGTACGGTTAAACAGGTTTCTTTCACTGAACCTACAGTGGATATAAGAAGTCTAACCACAGCCGCTGATGTCTTTTCAGTGAGTCTAGCATTCAGCAGGTCTCTCTCTCTCTCTTCAGCTGTGGGGGAAGTTTCATATTGATGGTGAAAATATATGAAGCTGAATCACAACTCTCAACAAGCTCTTAGACAGTGGACATCATTTATTGAACTGAACACCTCTCACCATCTCTCACAGTCTCACCATCAGTTTCTGGGAAGCAGCCAAAGCAGTCCTTGTGTAACATCGTTTCATATTCCACAGAAATAAAAGCAGCAAAAGCAACAACTGGAACATAAACTGAAACATCTACTCCATACACTCCCTCGTCCTCAGTGAGCAAACTCAAAATGAAATACAGTTCAAAATATCACAACATCACCTTTGGTTCCACATATTCCTGAACTCTGTTACTGGACTTCCTCCCTCAGACAGTAACACTGTGTCCTCTCTGCTGTTGAAGTCAGCCTCTCTGGACTAGATGCTGATACTTATCATCATTTAAATGTTATAAGTGTTATGTTATCACTGAGTTATTTTGTCTATATGTGAATTTGAATTTGACATGAAGAGTGCTTCAGCATCTAAAGTTAAAACATTGGCAAAAATCAGATCTTCAAGTAAACAATGTTATGCCGTTTTTTCACAAATCCACTGCCGAGGTAATTTACATGGAAGATCATTCCAAAAAGTAGTGGATTCATGTCTGATATGCACACAGTCCTCTTCACCATACTCTCCTCCTCCATTATCAGGTTGATTTGTCCCCCAGTATCTGGAAGGTCAGTGAACAACACAATCACTAAACTGTTTATTTTTGACAAAAGAATCAGACTAGAAACATTTATACAAGGTAGAAGAAAGTAAGAATTACAATAGGAACATCAAAATGTTTTCATGAGTCCATGATCTAACCATGCAGCTCTTCATAGTATTTTAACTTAATTTAACTTGATAAAGAGTGAGATATTGTTCTCAGATGGTGGTGGTGAATGAAACAAGTCCAGATGAAGCCAAATGTTGGTTGAATTTTCATCAGTGAATTAATGGGAAATACTTTGTGTTTATATCATTCATTCATTCATTCATTCATCTTCTGTACCCACTTATTCCTGTTAAGGGTCGCAGGGGTCTGCTGGAGCCTATCCCAGCTGTCATCGGGCAAGACGCGGGGTACACCCTGGACAGGTTGCCAGTATCATATTTTCCATAAAATATTTGAAAGTAATAACGTGATAGACATAGACACGAGATAAGACCCGCCATGGATGCCATGCAGGAAAACAACATCGCCAAAAGAGACACTTCAGACCTATTCTCCCCACCATGGAAAATGGGAGATCTCTACCCAGCAAGACGGACGAGCTGGCCACACTAACACGATACCAACATGAGTACAGAGAGAGCAGCGTCCTTCTTTTCACGGAGACCTGGCTTACGCCGAGCATCCCAGATGCCACTGTTATGCTGAACAACTTTCACAGACAGCCAACAATGGTAAGGTGAAAGAAGGAGGCCTGGCTGTGTCTGTGTATGAGAGATGAGATAAATCTGCACACTGCTAAAGCACAACTGTGTAGTAAGGACATTGAACTGTTAGCAGTTAGCATGAGGCCATACTATCTGCCACAGGAGTTTTCACATGCTATTGTGATGGTTGTGTACGTCCCCCTATCTCCTGAGGCAGACACAGCTTCTGATGCCCTGCTCTCAGTTACCTGTGCAGAAGGAGCTGAGAAAGAAAATCCGGGAAGGAAAGGCCAGCTACAGGAAGAAGATGGAGGAGCAGCTGCAGTGGCAGGACATCAGAGGGGAGAAGCCTGGAAACCATTTTGGGCTACAAAACACCCCATGCACAGGTTGAGAGGGATCGACAGTGGGTCAACGATCTAAATCAACATTTCCACAGGTTTGATCAAGCACCCACTCCTCCCCCCTGCAGTCGCTCCCTCACTTGGCTTATGCCCTCCTCACTCCTCTGGCATATCAGACCTCGTCCACACGTACGAAAACGATCTTTTCCCCCTCTGTTTTCCCTGGCATTGTTTTTAAGAATATCTGCATCCAGACGGATCCAGCTTAACCGGACTCAAAACGATAATTCATATTCCAGGCGTTGTTATGAGACGTTTCGCGGGATATAAGAGGTGGAAGGCTGCTCGAGGGGTGTGGCGATGGTGGCGATGACATCATCGTTTCCCCTGTCCACACGGATCCACAAGAGCTGCGTTTTCGAATTTTTCCACCCTGGGACCTGGTTTCAAAAAAGTGCGTTTTAGAGCAATGCGTTTGAAGGATTCGTCTGGACGATAGGACAAAACGATGCAAAACATCTGCGTTACGCCAAAATGCGTTTTCGTCTGGACGGCCCCTCAGACAATTCAACCACTTCACACCAAGATGGAGCCACTCATCCTCCGCCCCTGTCCTTCACAGCAGACCAGGCAAAGAAATAGCTCAGGATGATAAAAGCGAGGAAAGCAGCTGGACCGGACAGTTGTCAACTCCAGGCTCCATATGTCCTGTGCAAAAGAACTGTCTGGAGTTATGGAGCATGTCCTCAACCTGAGCCTTGAGCTGAGAGTGGTACCACAGATTTGGAAGACCTCGTGCGTGGTACCGGTTCCTAAAACATTCCACCCTAAAGACCTCAGCAGCTACAGACTGGTGGCTCTAATGTCCCACCTGATGAAGACACTAGAGAGACCGATACTGGGACATCTCCTCTCTGAGGTGGGCCCCTCCATGGACTCACTACAGTTTGCCTACCATCCTAATGTTGGAGTGGAGGACGCTGTTCCTGCTACACTGAGCACTGTGAGAATCACCTTTTTTGATTTCTCCAGTGCATTCAACACCAGAGTACAGAGGACTGACGGAGAACTTTGTGGACTGGTGTCAACGCAACCACCTCCTGATCAACGCGGGGAAAACCAAGGAGATGGTGGTGGATTTCTGTAGATGCCTTTCTGCCCTACCCTCACCAGTGAACATCCAGGGAATGGACAATGAGCAAGTGGACACCTATAAGTACCTGGGTGTTCACCTCAACACCAAACTGGACTGGTCTCACCACACTGATGCACTCTACAGGAAGGGACAGAGCAGGTTCTACCTTCTGAGGCAACTGAGGTCTTTTGGAGTGAAAGGGGCACTCCTGAAGACCTTCTATGACTCTGTAGTGGCATAATCTCACCCCCTGCACGTTGACCTGACAGAACTGAGGACTGCAGAAACTGCAGTGTTCCCATTGTGTGACTAATAAAGGTTTTTCTTATTCTTTTGTCATATATGATAAGTTATTCTGTCCCCATGTCGCCGCAGAAAAATAAAAAAATTCCCCACCTACTGATTTCCACCAATTAAGTTATTTCTGCATGATAGTATCTGCATGAGAGGAGTGTCATCTGGATATGTAATAAAAGATAAAGTAATATTTTGATATTGGACCAAAATAAAGACTTACTGCAGAATCAGTGGAGTCCCATCAACCCACGTCCATGTTCCTTTCACTTCTCTGTCATTTAAACCAATCCAAGTGTATGTGTTGGTGAAGTCAGACAAAAACTTCTGTTCAATAGGAAAATTTTTATCAGTGTTTTTAAATAATGTACATTAATCATTTACCATTTATGAACGACTACACGTTAGACTTGTAGTTCTTGAGACCGGTCAACAATACACGAGTTAGTTGGCTGACAGGAGGAAAATGCAAAATGACAACACTTTTTTTTGGTCTCGGTCTTGAGCTGAACTAGTCTTGGTCTTGACTTTGTCTGGGTCTTGTCTTGGTCTTGATACTCTCTAGTCTTGGTGGTGGTTTAGGCGGTCTTGACTACAAGTCTACTACACGTGTAAACACAATAACAAACACACAGTACCTGTTTTTCAGAGCTGTCTATCACCACCAGATCTGCTCCTCTGTTTCTACAGTCCTGTCTGCCTTGATCCCAGGAACCAGACTCTTTAGAGAGGAAATAACAGGAACCTCTGAACATTTTCCATCCTGCAGGACACGTTTTCTCTGGAAGAAACATTGAACAAGACATATGACAAATTAACCTCTCCATGGATTTGTTTCTTTTCGTTCATGTTAGTTGTATACATGACCACTGACTATTTGACCATTTGGAGCACCTGTAACAATGCTGATTTGATTGGTGTCTTTATTTCATTTTGTACGGGTATATTCTAGGATTATTATTATTATTATTATTACGTATTTTCTGTGGAAGAAATAACGAACAAGAAACATTACACGTCACCTCTCCATTAATTTAGAGGTGTAAATATTATTTCTTTAATGAATGGCAGTTTAAAGATTCTCACATAATTAACCTATTTCTGCTATAGTTATATATTTGATAAGGATAATAAAACAGTAGCATTACGGAGTTTGCCTCATCACTGTGGTGAATTACTTTGCTCCTAGTTGTTTTTTTAAAATTCCTTTTCAAACCAGTGCACACAATAAGGCTACCTCCTGCCACCAAATGTTAACAAGGATCTTTTGACATGTTGCGTGGTGTTACCACCAAGTATTTTAATAAAACATGCACATTTTAACATGTCCAAAGACTCACTTAGTTCAGACAAACACTGAAGATTTTTAGTCATTTCAGTCAGGTTGGCTTTCAGCAGGTCTCTCTCTTCAGTCATGGAGGAGAGTTTGTCGTTGCTGGTCTGGAGAAGCTCAGTCAGGTTGTCTTTGACGGCAGAGAGCTCTGCAGCTGAATCATTTAACTTACGGTCTAAAATAAATAAATATACATGTTTCTGAAACACATTATTCATTTGAAAGAAACATAAAAAGGAGACAAGTAACAAGTCCATGAGTTTTTAAATTTTGCACTTATGCGACCTTTTCTGTGATTTATAGATGTAATAAAGCGTTGCAGAGGTGCTACAGTCTTCATTTATCAAGTTTGATTTAAAATTCTGTTAACCCTAGAACACTAAAGTTATAATAAGTAACAACATAGGGACGGGTGTATTTCAGCCCATATAATATACCTGATAAAACACACTTCTCATTAATATATATCTATATCTACATCTATATCTATATCTATATACATATATATACACATATACATATGGCATGCTGTTCAGGAAATTAATCTTTGAATATATTGAATGAAACTCTGAATATATTGAATGAACTTTGAATATATTGAATGAAAGTTTGAATATATTGAATGAAAGTTTGAATATATGGAGTGAAAGTTTGAATATATTGAATGAAAGTTTGAATATATGGAGTGAACCTTGAATATATGGAGTGAAAGTTTGAATATATGGAGTGAAAGTTTGAATATATTGAATGAAAGTTTGAATATATGGAGTGAAAGTTTGAATATATTGAATGAACCTTGAATATATGGAGTGAAAGTTTGAATATATGGAGTGAAAGTTTGAATATATTGACTGAAAGTTTGAATATATTGAATGAACCTTGAATATATGGAGTGAATCTTGGAATATATTGAATGAACTTTGAATATATGGAGTGAACTTTGAATATATTGACTGAAAGTTTGAATATATTGAATGAACTTTGAATATATGGAGTGAATCTTGGAATATATTGAATGAACTTTGAATATATGGAGTGAACTTTGAATATATTGACTGAAAGTTTGAATATATTGAATGAACTTTGAATATATGGAGTGAATCTTGGAATATATTGAATGAACTTTGAATATATGGAGTGAACTTTGAATATATTGACTGAAAGTTTGAATATATTGAATGAACTTTGACTGACGTCAGACTTCACGGCAGTGCCTGCGGCCATCTTGTTTATTGTGTGGATGCTGCAGCAAAAAGTGACAGAGTAACAACGAGTCAGGCCGCTCGCAATCTTGTTGCGGCAATATTAAACGATGAGGACATGATAAACACATTAGCGAATGCGTGTATCCTCCCGATACCCCTGCCCCAATACCCTATCCGTTCTTCTAACGAAGAAGTTCGCTTCTTTTTAACCGTGGCAGAACTATTAACGGAACACTCCGTTGTGTGTAGAGGTCTGTATGTAGGTCTGTATGGTTAGCTTCACATCTATACAGTTTTCAGGTGATTTAATGAAGGCAAAACACAGTGAATGGCCGTGCGTAACGGCACTGCGCTCTGACGCGGCTCTTCTCCGGGACTGGAGAAACTGCTGCGGCTACAGGCATTTCGGGAACTGAAAGAGAAGCTCTTCATATATTGTTTTGTTGCAAAAAGAATAACCCACATTCATAGACCAATGCAGGCTGAATATTTAGTTTAGTATTGAATGTATTTGATGATCGGCGACGGCGACACATTGTCAGCTTTGGGCACGTTACTCACACAGCGGAATGCAGAAGTGAACGAACTTCTTAGAAGAACGGGCATGGTATTGGGCAGAGGTGTCGGGAGGATTTTGGACCGTACACGCATTCGCCAGTGTGTTTATTATGCCCTCAATGTGTAACATTGCCGCAACGAGATGCGAGCGTCCTGACTCGTTGTCACTTTTTGCTGCAGCATCCACACTAAACAAGATGGCCGCAGGCACTGCCGTGAAGTCTGACGTCAGTCAAAGTTCATTCAATATATTCAAACTTTCATTCAATATATTCACACTTTCATTCCATATATTCAAAGTTCATTCAATATATTCACACTTTCATTCAATATATTCACACTTTCATTCCATATATTCACACTTTCATTCCATATATTCAAAGTTCATTCAATATATTCAAACTTTCATTCAATATATTCAAACTTTCATTCCATATATTCAAAGTTCATTCAGTATATTCAAACTTTCATTCCATATATTCAGAGTTTCATTGAATATATTCAAAGATTAATTTCCTGAACGGCATGCCATAATATATATATATATATATATACACACACACACACAGTCAGATCCATAAATATTGGGACATTGAGACAATTCTAAACTTTTTGGCGCTATACACTACCACCATGGATTTGAAATAAAACAAAAGATGGGGCCCATATTAAAAGTCTCTCAAATTTGATACAAACAATTAGCTCTTTGCAAAAAAATAATGGCGCTATGAATTTGAAATTCACCACCTATTTCTGGAACAATCTTCCTGCATCACTGACAAGCGTGTGAGAGAGGAAAAAAATTTTTTTCAGAGAGTAAAAATCACGAGTTGACTGTAAAAATTTCTTTGACTAAATTAATTCCATTCGAAACTGATTTAACATCTGATTTAATACACAAACACTAACGTTGGGAGAAAATCACAAGGACACATGTCTGTAGAAAATAAACAAGGAGTTAAGCGGGAAAAACTCCTACCTTGAACGTCATTGAGCAGCCTGAAGTTATCCAAATCAGACAATCAACAATTTCTTAGACAAAAATCATGCGACGTTAGTGTTCTAAGGTTAAAGTACAGAGCCAGTAAAATATGAAGTCTGATCATAATGCCAGATAACTTCATATCTTCACCTCATCCTAGTTTATTACTATGTTCCAAATCCAAAGACTCACTCTGTCCTGACAGACTTTCCAACTCTTTAGTCAGGTTGCTCAGCAGGTCTCTCTCTGCAGTCATGTTGTCTTTGATGGCAGAGAGCTCTGCAGCTGAATCACGTACTGAGTGATGATCTAAAAGATGCATGTTTCAGAAACACAGAAGACCTCTTTGTAACAATGTTGTCCTAACGGCTCCAAAAAGTAACCAAAAGACAAGAAGGAAGGTGGTCATAATGTTATGCCTGATCAGTGTACACTAAGAGCTTCACTGACTGATCCTCTGTCAGACACATCATCTGAAATCAGTTTGTCCATGTACAACATCTGTGACATTTCTATACATATAAATATAAATGTGTTTAATATCTGTGATATGACAGTTTGACTGTGACTGGTCCATGTTAGTGAGTCACAGTCAGTGGAGGCTGGAGGCTCTGAGTGTTACAGGTTTAACTAATGAAAATCAGACTCACGGTGGACACCAAGGACGATGAGCCCAGCCAACAGGAGAACACTCAGCAGTCCCAGAAAGATGGTAACACCTAAATATGAACTCTTCTCAGAGCTCCTTGGACCTGAACAGAGAAAACAACAGTGAGACCAACAAAGTCTACAACAGTAAAAATGACAGATGATAAAATATCTCTATTCACCTCTCTGTCAGATTGTTCTTACCTGAGTGATTTGATGAATCTTTTGGGTTGACAGGTTTGACTTCTTCAACGTTAACATAAATTTCCTCCATTGATCTTAAGGATGTAGATTATTTCCTAAATGATTTCTGCTCTCTGAATCATTGACGTTCATATAAACTATGAAACCATTCTGGGTTTCAGTTCATTTATCTCTTTTAAAAAAAAATCAACATTCAAGGAAGTCACGTGTTGAAGAGATAATTATTATGCAGTCACTTGTCAGTTCATTAACCACACTAGTGAAAACAGTCTTGCACTAAATCTGATCTTCATGAAGGGTATTCAGCATTTGTCTAAAATAACAGAGCGCTGTCAGCTGTGTGAGTTTGAGGTTGACACATGCTTCTATCAGCCTGTTTTAAGAAGAATAAATTATATCAGAACTTTTGCACATTTCAACAAATTACAACCTATGCAATGCCTATGAAAAACAAAGTGACACATTGAAAACCCTATCATCATAACAATTCTCAACATGCCACTGACAGTGATCTTGCATTTTTGTTCTGAGAACTGACCAGTGTGCTAACATGCAAAGAACTTCACACTCTGTTCACATGGAAAGCTGTTGCACCAGTTATGTTTCTCACATAGACTGTTGTAGCAACACGTGAAGTACCATGAGTGAACATTTTGTTGGAAGGATTAGGCCCAGTTTAAAACTTAATATGTAGAATTAAAATAATTTACCCATTAAAGGATGCAAATAAGATTCCTGAGTAGAGAATGTTTCAGCTGGCAGTGGGCAACAGAGACAACACCCCACATAGGGAGAGGAAGAACTGCACCACCCCTACCTAGTGTTAATTCAAGCTCTTTCATCAACAATATATCTCCAACAACAAACATTAGGAGAGATGCAGAGATAGACAGATGGTAAGTATTTGTTTTAACACTGAAGATATTTGAGGAGTCTGTCAAACTAAACCAAGACACTGGTGTTAGGTAATGCAATTGAGACGTGTCATTTATTGGTTCATGCTTGTATTCCGACTACACTTCACAGTTGTATGGTTTCAAGCTGGCACAATAAAGCCAGTAGCTCAAAAGATGTTGACTAGTGGGAGTTCAGTATGCTAGAAATGTGTATGTAAATGTGAAGGATAAATTATCAAAAAATAATAAAACCACCCTTGTTTTCTTCAATTTCTTGTTCATTTTAATGCTTGGTACAACTAAAGGTACATTACCTGAAGAATACAATGAACACGACAAAAAAACAACGCTGGAAATTGGCTTGAGTGAGAGACAGGTAGCCAAAAAACTGAAGATCTCCAAGACAGCCATTCCTTACACCAAGAAAAAAAACAAGCCAAACATGATACAACCAAATTGCTAGATGGAAACGTCTTTCTACCTCATGTGATGACCGTGCACTCATCTGTTCCTGTGTCAGGAATCTTCGTCAGACTTCCAGGAACCTTAAAAATGAATGGGCACCGTCGAGAAATGTGACTTGTTCGGCAAGGACAGTCCGAAACCGACTTTTTGAAGCTGGTCTGAAGTCACACAGTGCACAGAAGAAGCCCTTCATCAACAAAAGGCAGAGGAAGGTCTTGTTACTCTTTGTGTGGGATCACAAGGATTGGACTGTTGATGATTGGGCTAATGTTGTCTTCAGTAATGAATCCAGTTTTGAGTTGATGAACACTCCAGCCAACTTACTGATTAGGTTGAAGCTTGGAGAAGCCTACAAACCAGACTGTCTTGCCCAGGCCAGCTGACAGTCTTGCCTGGGCCTGGGACGAGATAATGTTTAATGTGAACCAGGTCACGAACATAGCTACTCTTGAAAACAGTCCTCTTCCATCAGTTGGAAAACTCTTTCCTGCCTCAAATGACTGGATTTTCCAACAAGACATGGTCACTTGCCACATGGCAAGGTCAGTTAAGGCCTGGATGGAGAACCAGAACATTCGAACCATGCCTTGGCCTGCTCAATCACCAGATTTAAATCCAACTGAAAACCTGTGGAAAATCATCAAACTCAAAATGGAGAACCACAAGCCCAAAGACAAAGCAGTTTGAATTTGTGCAACAGGAATGGACTGCTGTATCATGTGACTAAAACAGACAGTAAAGAAAACATGGAATGCCTAAAAGCACTGCTTTTGAACTTTAGTTTGACAGACTCCTCACACTGCCATAGCTATTGATGTAAGAACTTAAGTGATTTTGGTTATTATGAAGAAAACCATGGAAAATGGGTAGATATCAGCTCTTTAAGTAAACTCTTATGAGCCATTTTTGTTGTCATTATATTTGTCCAAACAAATGTACCTTTAGTTGTACGAGGCATCAAAATAAACAAGAATTTAAAGAAAACATGGGTGATCTAATAGTTTAATCCTGTCATAACAATTCTTCACATGCCACTGACAGTGATCTTGCACTTTTCTTCTGAGAACTGGCCAGAGTGCTAATATGCAAAGAACATCACACTTTGTTCACGTGGAAACTCTAAACCGAGGTTAAGTTGTGGCACCAGTTAACGTGGTTTCACACATTGACTGTGGTAGTCTCACGTGAAGTACCGTAAGTGTACATTTTGTCGAAAGGATTAGGCCCAGTTTAAAAGAGAATATGTAGAATTAAAGTAATTTAATTTGTATGCCTCTCAGGTCTGTGGAGTTTTGTTTCATTTGATATATACTTTTTTTGCCCCCAAAACAGGGTGGGGACATGTTGCAAGCTGTGTCACTGTCTGCATAATATCTATTCAGTACGTACCTTAAACCACACCACAGCTATAGGCTTTGTGTTTTCAGGTTGCCCGTCCACACCTACATGTGTACGTACCATCCTGGTGAACGCCTGAAGGAAATTTCAGATGTAACCTTTTTACAATTTGCAAAGATTTCTCTGCAACAACAAAAACAGAAAGTCAGTCCATGAAAGCAAAAGTCTGCAACTGGCTGCAGAGCATGAATAAATCCACCAGAGGTCTCAGAAACTCATGAAACAAATATGACACACTTGACTTTGTAGGGTTAGTTTTATAGTTTTCTTCCACTGAACCTACAGTGGATATAAGAAGTCTAACCACAGCTGTTGAAGTTATTTCAGTGAGTCTAGCATTCAGCAGGTCTCTCTCTCTTCAGCTGTGGAGGGAAGTTTCATATTGATGATGAAAAGATATGAAGCTGAATCACAATTCTCAACAAGCTCTTAGACAGTGGACATCATTTATTGAACTGAACACCTCTCACCATCTCTCACAGTCTCACCATCAGTTTCTGGGAAGCAGCCAAAGCAGTCCTTGTGTAACATCGTTTCATATTCCACAGAAATAAAATTTAAACTCCCTCATCCTCAGTGAGCAAACTCAAAATGAAATACAGTTCAAAATATCACAACATCACCTTTGGTTCCACATATTCCTGAACTCTGTTACTGGACTTCCTCCCTCAGACAGTAACACTGTGTCCTCTCTGCTGTTGAAGTCAGCCTCTCTGGACTAGATGCGGATACTTATTATCATTTATATAATACGTGAGTTATTTTTGTCTATACGTGAATTTTGCAGAATAAATGAATAGTGCTTCAGTAGCTAAAGTTAAAACGATGGCAAATATCAGATCTTCAAGCAAAGTTTACAACAACATTATGCCTTTCTTTCACAAATCCACTGTTGAGATCTTGCACATGAAGCATCATTCCAAAAAGTGGTGTATCCTTCTATGACATGCACACAGTCCTCTTCACCCCACTTTGGGTCTCCACCTCCATTATCAGGTTGATTTCTCCCCCAGTTCCTGGAAGGTCAGTGAAGAACACAATCACTAAACTGTTTATCTTTGACAGAATCAGACTAGAAACATTTATACAAGGTAGAAGAAAGTAAGAATTACAATAGGAACATCAAAATGTTTTCATGAGTCCATGATCTGACCATGCAGCTCTTCATAGTATTTTAACTTAATTTAACTTGATAAAGAGTGAGATATTGTTCTCAGATGATGGTGGTGAATGAAACAAGGTGGTATAAGAAAGTAAAATCACAAGTCCAGATGAAGTCAAATGTTGGTTGAGTTCTCCTCAGTGCTTTAATAGGAAATACTTTGTCATTATATCATATTTTCCATAAAATATTTGAATGTGACAACATATATGCAATGAGTTGTTGGCAAGTTATTCTATCCCCATATGGCCACAAAAAAATAAAAATAAAAAATAATTCTTCACCAATTTATTTCCACCAATGAAGTTATTTTTGTCATCTGGAAATGTAAAATAATAATAATAATAATAAAGTAATATATTGGACCAAAATAAAGACTTACCTCAGAATCAGTAGAGTCCCATCAACCCATTTCCAGGTTCCTTCCACTTCTTTGTCATTCAAACCAATCCAAGCGTCTTTGCTGGTGAAGTCAGACAGAAACTTCTGTTCAACAGGAAAAATATTTTAATGTTGTACTACAGCAGAAAAATAATGTACATTAATCATTTACCATGAATGAATGACTACACTTGTAAACACAATTACAAACACACAGTACCTGTTCTTCAGAGCTGTCTATCACCACCAGATCTGCTCCTCTGTCTCTACAGTCCTGTCTGCCTTGATCCCAGGAACCAGACTCTTCAGAGAGGAAATAACAGGAACCACTGAACATTTTCCATCCTGCAGGACATGTTTTCTCTGGAAGAAATACAGAACAAGACTCTTTAAAATATCAACCACTCCTCAGATTTATGAAATTAGGGATGTAAGTACTACTTTTTCAAAAAAATGACCATCTGAAGCTTCTCACATAATTAGCTGATCGTTGTCACAGTTATATGTTGATAAGTACATGCATTATAGAGTTTGCCTCATCGCTATGGTGAATTACTTTGTTCCGATTATTTTTTTAGTCATTTGCAGATTTCAAACCATTGCACACAATATGACTACCCAAGGCTACCTTCTGCCACAAAATATTAACAAGGATCTGAGTATTTTAATAATATATTTAAACTTTAACACATCCAAAAACTCACTCAGTTCAGCCAAACACTTAAGGTTTTTAGTCATTTCAGTCAGGTTGGCTTTCAGCAGGTCTCTCTCTTCAGTCATGGAGGAGAGTTTGTTGTTGCTGGTCTGGAGAAGCTCAGTCATGTTGTCTTTGATGGCAGAGAGCTCTGCAGCTGAATCATTTAACTTACGGTCTGAAATAAATAAACACACATGTTTCAGAAATACAAAAATCTTCATGGATTCGAAACTGAACACTTTCCAACCTATAAGACGTTTTATGTGAAAGAAACATAAAAAAAGAGACATTATAAACTAACAAGTCCATGGGTTTTTAAATTTTGCATTGATCTTTTTAAATGATTGATGATTTACAGCTGTAATGAAGCAGTGCAGAGGTGCTACAGTCTTCATTTAATAAGTCTGATTTAAAACATGATGTCATTCATTACTATCTTAGCAAATCCAAAGACTCACTCTGTTCAGACAGACGTCCCAACTCTTTAGTCAGGTTGCTCAGCAGGTCTCTCTCTGCAGTCATGTTGTCTTTGATGGCAGAGAGCTCTGCAGCTGAATCACGTACTGAGTGATGATCTAAAAGATGCATGTTTCAGAAACACAGAAGACCCCTTTGTAACAATGTTGTCCTAACAGCTCCAAAAAGTAACCAAAAGACAAGAAGGAAGGTGGTCATAATGTTATGACTGATCAGTGTACACTAAGAGCTTCACTGACTGATCCTCTGTCAGACACATCATCTGAATTCAGTTTGTCCATGTACAACATCTGTGACATTTCTATACATATAAATATAAATGTGTTTAATATCTGTGATATGACAGTTTGACTGTGACTGGTCCATGTTAGTGAGTCACAGTCAGTGGAGGCTGGAGGCTCTGAGTGTTACAGGTTTAACTTGTGAAAACCAGACTCACAGTGGACACCAAGGACGATGAGCCCAGCCAACAGGAGAACACTCAGCAGTCCCAGAAAGATGGTAACACCTAAATATGAACTCTTCTGAGAAAACCTGAAATCTGAACAGAGAAAACAACAGTGAGACCAAAAAATTCAAGTCATTTCAATTCAGTTTAATTTATATAGCGTCAATAACAATACAAATTGTCTCAAGACGCTTTACAAGACCCGGCCTGAAACCCCCAGAGCAAGCCTGAAGGCGACAGTGGCAAGGAAAAACTCCCTTTTAACAGGAAGAAACCTTGAGCAGAACCCAGCTCATATGGAGGGACCCATCTGCCTAAGGTCAGCCGGGTACAGACAGAGAAAGAGAACAGCAAGATAAACATACACATATCTGACTAAAGCATACAAGTGGGATGCTATGATACAAACTAGTGATGTTACATGACAGTTTGAAATGTAAGAGGAATCATAGGCAGGTTGGAGAATTGTTCATTTAGGTAGGAGTGGATAACAGCAGGATTCCATGGAGACTGGGCAGGCTGATGAGACCACGACAACAGATGTAGTATGGAGCTCCACAGGAAACACAAAGTCTACAACAGTAAAAATGACAGATGATAAAATATCTCTATTCTCCTCTCTGTCAGATTGTTCTTACCTGAGTGATTTGTTGAATCTTTTGGGTTGGAGGGTTTGAGTTCTTCAATGTTAACATAAATTTCCTCCATTGATCTTAAGGATGTAGATTATTTCCTAAATGATCTCGGTCTCTGAAGCATGGACGTTGACCATGAAACCATTCTGGGTTTCAGTTCTTTTTTCTCTCTTATTTTCAAATCAACATGCAAGGAAGTCACGTGAAGTCACTTGTCAGATCATTAGGTACACTAGTGAAAACAGTCCTGCATTAAATCTTATCATCATGACGGTTTTGGTATTCAACATTTGTCTACAATAACAGAGAGCTGTCAGCTGTTCGATCATTTTAGAGACTGATTTGTTGTACTATTTAATTCTGTTGTCCTTACACTTACTTCTATCAGTCTATTTAAAGGATAAATTATATTAGACCATTTTGCACATTTCAACAAATTACAACCTAAGCAATACCACTGAAAAACAAAGTGACACATTGAAACTACTGTCATGATTCTTAACACGCCATGGACAGAAAACTTGATGGTCTTGCATTTTTCTTCTGAGAACCGACCAGTGTGCTAATATGCAAAGAACTTCACACTCTCTTGACATGGAAACTCGAAACAGAGGTTATGCTGTCACACTAGTTATATTTCACACACGTACTAGCAACACCCAAAATACCATGAGTGATTCCTGAGCAGAGAATGTTTCAGCTGTCAGTGGGCAACAGAACGGAAGAACTGCACGACCCCGACGTAGTGTTAATTCAACCACTAACATCAACAATATCCTAGATTTTGTCAGGGGCCCTTCTTTGAATCATGACAAACAATGGCACAAGTCTGAGGCTTTGGCAAGTGTTCTACCCTTCTCGGATACAAGATATTAAGTGGCAGTAGGACTTGGCTTTTAGTTTGAAAGTCACGGATGTGATCTGGTTTATCTCTTCAGAATCAGAATCAGGTTTATTGGCCAAGTATGTGCACATACAAGGAATTTGACTCCGGTAACTTTACTCTCTAGTACAGTACAACTTAAATAGCAAAATAATAGAATAAAAATAAAATAAATTTAAATAAATTTCACTCTGTACATATAAAATATAGGATAATATATACACCGGGGTTATTGTACAGTGAATATATACAGGGCAGAGTCATTGTCTATTGTTCATGTGGATGGTCTCACACTCTGTGACTGCTCAGAGTTCATCAGAGCGACAGCCCGGGGAAAGAAACTGTCCTTGTGATGGGTGTTTTGGCGTACAGTGGTCTGTAACGCTGGCCTGAGGGGACGAGTCTAAACTGGTTGTGACCAGGGTGTGAGGGGTCTATGGAGATTTTCCTGGCCCGCTTCCTGACCCGGGACTGGTACAGGTCCTGGATGGAGGGAAGATCGGTGCCAGTGATCCTCTCTGCAGACCTGACTGTTCTCTGCAGTCTGTCCCTGTCATGCCTGGTGAAGGATCCAAACCAGATAGTGATGGATGTGGTCAGGACAGACTGGACTATTGCGGTGTAGAAGATGGTCAGCAGCTCCTGAGGCAGGTTGAACTTCCTGAGCTGGCGCAGAAAGTACAGCCTCTGCTGGGCCTTCTTCCTCATCTCTTCTGGGCTTTTGGCCTAAATACAGTCAATGTTTTTGACGGGCAACATGGCGGATGCATGTAGAGTGACCATGGATGGAGTGGTCTCCAAAAAGAAACATTAGGAGAGACGCAGAGTTGGACAGACGGTTGTAAATATTTGTTTTCACACTGAAGACATTTGAGGAGTCTGTCAAACTAAACAAAGACATTCGTGTCAGGTAACCTGAATGACCGCTAACGGCACGTCGCTGTATTTAGTAATGGCCAATTAAGGCTTTGCTGAAGCTTCTACGTTTGATTAAAAATAAAAAAATAAAAATGGTTCATTGCTCAAGGCTTCATTGACACATTGCTCGATGAGGACATCTAGTGGATAATAAAAAGTAATGCAACCGAGACGCGTCATTTATTGATTCCTGCCATGCACATTCCAAATACACTTCATAGTTGTATGGTTTCAAGCTGACACAATAAAGCCAATAGCTTAAAAGAGGTTGACTAGTGGGACTTCAGTACAGTAGAAATGTGAATGTAAATGTGTCATATTTCAAATGAGTATCATGAGTAAATTATTTCTTCGTCAGAATTCATTCATCTTTTGTAACCGCTTATTCCTATTAAGGGTCATGGGGGTCCACTGGAGCCAATCTAACCAGTCTGTCAGGATTCAAACCTATACAAATGTTTTACTAGACAATAACTAGTCATTTTCTTGATGGACCATAGGTTCCAATTATAGCACTTGTGGTCAGCTACCACACTCCATGAGTCTTCATTAACTGTCACCAATGGGCACATTACAGTGTTTACAACAACGGTTTTATTTGCTCCCATCGACAGCTGAACTGAACTGTGCAAGCTCCTCTGCCTGATTATCGTGTCCTGGACATTATTAATGGTATGGATTTTGTTCAAGGTCCCTGCCTCTCCCACCAATGTCAGGGAGACCAGCTCTGACCCTACCACAGAGGCTGCCTTTTGTGTCAGTTTGTCCAGCCATGAGGTGTCCTTCTTCGGTGGTGGTGGGCTAACACAACACAAGCTAAGCTGGTAATGTCTAAAGTTTGAATGTCAGTTAAATCTGAAATTTTGTCATGAGTCTGGTCGATACTATTAATACTGTCAACTTTCTCAACACTTTACAAAGGAGGTTTTCAGCAGAAGATATCCAAACAAGATGCCAGCCTCATTCTCACCATCAGGTAATATAAGTGGTGTAGTAAATATTTTACATTTCAAAATGAGTGTCACTCTTTGGTGTGTGTCTCTCAGAGGAAAGCAACATTTATGAGTATTCACATGGATCTCTTGTTTGTTTGAGGTCCAGACCAATCACAAAGACCAAAGTATGTGAGGCCCATCGTAGGATCATGGTCCTGAACCATACAGATAAACGTAAGCTGTGTTACATTGGTGATACGGTACTACAGCTAAAGTCATCTTTAACCAAGAACAAATTTCAGTTGCTGTATTATCCATAACAGAATGTGACTAAAGCTTTTTTGCCCCAAAAACCTTTTTAAGGAGACCTGACAGTGACCTGCACTGTTAAGGACTCACCTTCTTAAGCTGTTAACTTACCATGAACTCTATTAGGGAACCCAATAGTCACTAGTAATGTGTATATGTGTAACATAAAGTAAGGTGTTTGGGTCCGTTTTGCTGTATCTTGGCCAGAACAGCTTGCAATCATTGATGGACCAATGAATTCTGAATTATACAAGCAAATTTTAAAAGAAAATATTAAGACATCTGTGCGTGAGTTGAATCTGAAGAGGTCATGCAGCAAGACAACCACCAAGAACATAGGTTGCCCTACAAAACAATTGTTAAAAACAGAACAAAATTAATGTTTCTGTCAGGGTTTCCGGGGTGAGGAAGGACCCAAACAATGATAGGAGTAGGCAAAAACATGAATTAAAACAAAAGTAACACAAGGCGCAAGATCCAAAAACAAAAATCAAAACTTTCAAAAAAATACAGCATTGCAAGACAAGACTAGAGCTTGAAAACATAGGGAACACAGGAGGGCCTCCGCAGAGAAACGGTATGCCATGAAAGGAAACTTAAAAACATGAAGACCATGACAGTACCGGGACAGGAGCATTAGGTGTCGAAGTGGAGGCCCTATAGGAGCTAGGATAGGAGCACAAGGAGCAGGAGCAAAGGCTAACCTGAGAGTGGGAACCGGAAAAAGAGCGGAGGCCTTTCTGGGAGCTGGGATAGCAGCCCAAAGAGCAAGCCGCTGGAGGTTGGCTGGACAGTGGCCAGCAGGCCAGGGAACTGCCACCGCGTGCCTGGCAGACCTGGGCGCCAGAGGCTGGCGGCCTGCAGGCCTACTTCCACGGCATCCATGAAGGCCTAACCTCAATGTCGGGGCCCTCATGGCAAAGCGTGGCTCACCTTTTATCCTCCTCATCATCAAAAGGAAAATACTCCACTGGGTCCATTCTTGGTCAGGGTTTTCAGGGTGAGGTAGGACCCAAACGCTGGAAACCAGGTGATGAGACAGGAGTAGGCAAAAAAAAAATATATTTAAATAAACCAAAAGTAACACAAGGTGCTGCATAAGGCATGAGATCCAAAAACAAAAATAAATCAAAACCTTCAAAAAAGACAAGAAACACAAAAGACATATAACAAGGCAAGACTAGATCTTGAAAATACAAGGAATGCAGCAGTCTGTATGACACAACAGAGGACAAAGGCAGGACTATATATACACGAGGGCGGAGGAGACACAGGTGTAAACAATCAGGGCAGGGCAGACAATCACACAGGTGGGAAATTACAGGACAGGAAGAAGACAAGACAGGAAACAAGGAAAAACTGGAAACTCAAAAACAAGAAACATGAAAGTAGCACAAAACATGAATACAGGAAATCAAAACACAGAATCATGACAGTTTTAGAATGAACAAGTCAAAGTCCTGACATTATCCAACATTAATGTTGTGGAAGGACCTGAAGCAAGCAATTTGTGTGAGGAAACCCACCAACATCTCAGAATTTAAGTGTTTCTGTACTGAAGAATGGGCTAAAATTCCTCCAAGCTGCTGTAGTTCACTGTTCAGCAGTTACCAGAAATGTTTAGTTGCACGACATTTCTGCTCAGCTTCTCTGCATCTCACAAACACAGGACAGCTGGAACGACAACAAAACAAAACATCATATTTGTACTCATCTGATCCAAGTCCAGATTTGTATTAGTCTAATGTCTCTGCCTTGTATTTCAGGGATCTCTGTTTCTCATTGCTCTCCTGCAGTGGTTGTTTATCTGCTGCAGTCAGACACTGAAGAAATGATTCAAACAGTTCAGTTGCGTCTACTACTTAAAGTGTTTGATCATTGATTGCTCTGATGAACTTGTCCAGCAGAGGGAACTCTTGTCCTCTGTCCTGGGGCCGTCTTCATGAGAGCCATTTTCATGTGAGGCTCATACGCCTCAAGACCAACTTCCTTGTTGGTGTCTGGGGAAGTGGTTTGTTACCTCCAACAGTATAGGTGTGTGATAAAAATAACATTTTTGCCCCCAACAGGGTGGGGACATGTTGCAAAACCAAGTTGTGTCACTGTCTGCATAATATCTATTCAGTACGTACCTTAAACCACACCACAGCTGTAGGCTTTGTGTTTTCAGGTTGCCCGTCCACACCTACATGTGTACGTCCCATCCTGGTGAACGCCTGAAGGAAATTACAGACGTAACCTTTTCACAATCTGCAAAGATTTCTCTGCAAAAACAAAACTAGAAAGTCAGTCCATGAAAGCAAAAGTCTGCAACTGGCTGCAGAGCATGAATGAATCCACCAGAGGTCTCAGAAACTCATGAACCAAATATGACACACTTGACTTTGTAGGGTTAAATACCTGAACCTACAGTGGATATAAGAAATCTAAACACAGGTCTTAAAATTATTTCAGTGAGTCTAGCATTCAGCAGGTCTCTCTCTCTTTAGTTATGGAGGGAAGTTTCATATTGATGGTGAAAAGATATGAAGCTGAATCACAATTCTCAACAAGCTCTTAGTCAGTGGACATCATTTATTGAACTGAACACCTCTCACCATCTCTCACAGTCTCACCATCAGTTTCTGGGAAGCAGCCAAAGCAGTCCTTGTGTAACATCGTTTCATATTCCACAGAAATAAAATTAAAAAAACAGCAAAAGCAACAAGTGGAACATAAACTGAAACATCTACTCCATACACTCCCTCATCCTCAGTGAGCAAACTCAAAATGAAATACAGTTCAAAATATCACAACATCACCTTTGGTTCCACATATTCCTGAACTCTGTTACTGGACTTCCTCCCTCAGACAGTAACACTGTGTCCTCTCTGCTGTTGAAGTCAGCCTCTCTGGACTAGATGCTGATACTTGGACATCATGTAAAACCACACAGTTGATCCCAGGAAATGGGGTTTAATTCAAAACAATCTGCTTTGGATAATTCATTTAAATGTTATATATATGATAAGTGAGTTATTTTTGTCTATAGGTGAATTTTACAGTTGCAGAATAAATGAATAGTGCTTCAGTAGCTAAAGTTAAAACATTGGTAAATATCAGATCTTCAAGCAAAGTGAACAACAACGTTATGGCATTTTTTCACAAATCCACTGCAGCAATCTTGCACATGAATTATCATTCCAAGAAGTTGTGTATCCATGTCTGATATGGACACAGTCCTCGTCATTATCCACCCCTCCATTATCAGGTTGATTTGTCCCCCAGTACCTGGAAGGTCAGTGAACAACACAATCACTAAACTGTTTGACAAAAGAATCAGACTAGAAACATTTATACAAGGTAGAAGAAAGTAAGAATTAGAATAGAAACATCAAAATGTTTTCATGAGTCCATGATCTGACCATGCAGCTCTTCATAGTATTTTAACTTAATTTAACTTGATAAAGAGTGAGATATTGTTCTCAGATGGTGGTGAATGAAACAAGGTGGTATAAGAAAGTAAAATCACAAGTCCAGATGAAGCCAAATTCTCCTTAGTGCTTTAATAGGAAATACTATATTCATATCATATTTTCATACAATATTTGAATGTGATAACATGTCATATATGCCATGAGTTGTTGACAAGTTATTCTGTCCCCATGTGGCCAGAAACAAATAATAAAAACGTTCTCCAACCACTGATTTCCATCATATATGCCATGATTCAATTTCCACCAATGAAGTTATTTCTTCATGATAGTATTTGTGAATGAGAGGAATGTCATCTGGGAATGTAGTAAAAGTTAAAGTCATTTGTTGATATTGGACCAAAATAAAGACTTACTTCAGAGTCAGTGGAGTCCCATCAACCCATTTCCAGGTTCCTTCCACTTCTCTGTCATTCAAACCAATCCAAGTGTATTTGTTGGTGAAGTCAGACAGAAACGTCTGATCAACAGCAAAAATATACAAAAACAGGACAAAAACATTTAGTGTAGTACCACAACATAAACATAATTTACATGAATCATTTATCATGTATGAATGACTACACTTGTAAACTCAATAACAAACACACAGTACCTGTTCTTCAGAGCTGTCTATCACCACCAGATCTGCTCCTCTGTCTCTACAGTCCTGTCTGCCTTGATCCCAGGAACCAGACTCTTCAGAGAAGAAATAACAGGAACAGCTGAACATGTTCCATCCTGCAGGACATGTTTTCTCTGGAAGAAATATAGAACAAGATGACCACTGTCTATTTGACCATTTGAAGCACCTGTAACAATGTTAGTTTGACCGGCGTATTTTTAAGCTTTTTAGGCACACAATCATCTCACTTCATCAATAAACAACAAGTAGACTTTAATACATGTAAAGACTCACTCTGTTCAGACAAACGCTGAAGTTCTTCCAACTCTTCAGTCATGTTAGTGAGTTTACTGTTCAGCAGGTCTCTCTCTGCAGTCATGGAGGAGAGTTTGTCGTTGCTGGTCTGGAGAAACTCAGTCAGGTTGTGTTTGAAGGCAGAGAGCTCTGCAGCTGAATATCGTATCGAGTGGTGATCTGAAATAAATCAAGATTCATGTATCAGAACCAAAAAGGACCTATTGTTTAAAGGTCATAAGTCACAAAATGTCAATCAATTTTTTCATTAAAGTAATAAAAGATGTTCATTGGAGCTGGTATAAAGTATTTTTTAGTTTTTTCTGTTCATCTATTGCTTAAAGAATAAATACTGGATAACAATCATAACTTTTAACATTAAACGTCTATTGAAATATTGTGGGATTAGATGTTTCACTTTAAACCAGACTCACAGTGGACACCAAGGACGATGAGCCCAGCCAACAGGAAAACACTCAGCAGTCCCAGAAAGACAGTAACACCTAAATATGAACTCTTCTCAGAGCTCCTTGGACCTGAACAGAGAAAACAACAGTGAGACCAACAAAGTCTACAACAGTAAAAATGACAGATGATTAAATATCTCTATTCACCTCTCTGTCAGATTGTTCTTACCTGAGTGATTGGTTGAATCTTTTGGGTTGGAGGGTTTGACTTCTTCAACGTTAACATAAATTTCCTCCATTGATCTTAAGGATGTAGATTATTTCCTAAATGATTTCTGCTCTCTGAATCATTGACGTTAATATAAACTATGAAACCATTCTGGGTTTCAGTTCATTTATCTCTTTTAAAAAAAAATCAACATTCAAGGAAGTCACGTGTTGAAGAGATAATTATTATACAGTCACTTGTCAGTTCATTAGCTACACTAGTGAAAACAGTTCTGCTCTAAATCTTATCTTCATGAAGGTTATGGAATTCAGCATTTGTCTAAAATAAAATGGAGCTGTCAGCTGTGTGAGTTTGAGTTTGACACATGCTTCTATTAGCCTATTTTAAGAAGGATCAATTCTATCTGAACTTTTGCACATTTCAGCAAATTACAACCTATGCAATGCCACTGACAAAGTGACACATTGAAAATGTTGTCATCATGATAATTTTTAACATGCCACTGATAGTGATCTTGCATTATTCTTCTGAGAACTAACCAGTATGCTAATATGCAAAAAACTTCACACTCTGTTCACATGGAAACAATAAACAGAGTTTAAACTGTTGCACCAGTTATGTTTCTCACAGACCGTAGGAGCAACATGTGAAGCACCATGAGTGAACATTTTGTCACAATGATTAGGCCAAGTATAAAAGATATCGTTTAGAATCAAAGTAATTTACTTATTAAAGGATGCAAATAAGATGCCTGAGTGGAGAATGTTTCAGCTGGAAGTGGGCAACAGAGTCAAACCTCACACAGAGGTAGAACTGCACCACCCCTACCTAGTGTTAATTCAAGCTCTTTCATCAACAACATCTTGTGTAAGATTTTGTCAGGGGCCCTTCTTTAAACCATGACAAACAATGGCACAAGTCCGAGGCTTTGGCAAATGTTCTAGCCCTTTTGGGTAAAAGACAGGAAGTAGCAGTGGGCCTTGACTTTTTTTTTTTTTTACAAACTCACAGATGTGCTGTCATTTGTCACTTCTGGGGTTTTGGCCTAAATATAGTCAATGCTTCTGACAGGCAACATGGCAGACACCAGTGACCATAAATGGAGTGGTCTCCAAAAACAAACATTAGGAGTGACGCAGAGATAGACAGATGGCTGGTAAATATTTGTTTTAACACTGAAGATATTTGAGGAGTCTGTCAAACTAAACCAAGACATTAGTGTTAGGTAACCTCAATGGCTGCTAACAGCATGTCGCTGTGTTTAGTGATGGGCAATCGAGGCTTTTTATGAAGCTTCCACCTTTGAAAAAAAAAAGTTCATTAGTGGAGGCTTCATTGACACGTTGCTCAATTAGGACATCTAGTGGATAATAAAATGTAATGCAATCGAGACGTGTAATTTATTGGTTCATGCTTGTATGGGATTTGATTTGCCATGCACATTCTGACTACACTTCATAGTTGTATGGTTTCAAGCTGACACAATAAAGCCAATAGCTTTAAAGATGTTGACTAGTGGGAGTTCAGTACAGTAGAAATGTGAATGTAAATTTGATCTTATTTCAAATGAGTATAATGAGAAAATTAATACTTTGTCAGGATTGAAACCCAAATGTTTTACTAGAGACTCATTTTCTTGATGGACCACAGGTTCCAATTTGGGGTGTAATGTCAGCTACCACACTCCATGAGTCTTCATTATGGGCATGTTACAGTGTTTACATCAACTGTTTTTATTTGCTCCCAATGGTATGGATTTTGTTCAAGGCCCTTGCCTCTCCCACCGATGTCAAGGACTCCAGCTCTGGCCCTACCACAGAGGTCACATCTGTATCAGTTTGTCCAGCTATGAGGTGTTCTTCTCAGTGCTGCTTCCCCAGGACACCACAGCGTAGAAGAAGGTGATAGTCTGGTAAAGCATGTCCAGCAGCTTTCGGCAGTTAATAACCTTAACCTCCTGATGAAACTGAGACAGCTTTGACCAAAGAGCCGAGACAAGCAACCCAGTCACAGGTTTTCGATGGCAAATTAAGCAGTAAAGTGGTTTATGCATCACTAATCACGAAATCAACTGCTTCATGAGCTAACGTGCACATGTTGGAACCTTGTGTGTCAGAGGACCATCAGTAGCTGTGTTGCATCAGATACATTAGCGACTAAACTTAACAACGAAACTCACCCCTGGGCTAACACAACATATGCTAAGCTGATAAATCATGTCTAACATTTGGATGTTACTTGAATCTGAAGTTTTGGCATGTTTGGCATTTGGCAAGTTTTGACATCTGTGCGTGAGCTGAATTTGAAGAGTTCATGCAGCAAGACAACGACCCCAAGAACACAAGTTGTCCTACAAAATAATCGTTAAAAAAAAAGAAAAAAAAAAGAACAAAACTAATGTTTATGTCAGGGTTTACAGGGTGAGGTAGGACCCAAACGATGACGCGGGAATAGGCAAAAACATGACTTTAATTAAACTAAAAGTAAGTAGGCGCAAGAGGCGGGAGATCCAAAATCACATCAAAACCATAAAAAAAAAAAAGGACAACATTGCAGGACAAGACTAGAGCTTGAAAACATAGGGAACACTGGAGGACGTCTGCAGAGAAACGTATGACATGACAGGAAACAAGAACGAAGCTCAAAACATGAACACAGGAAATTAAAACGTACCACGACAGTACCGGGATGGGAGCACAAGGATTAGGAGTGAATGTCAACCTGGGAGCTGGGACAGGAGTACAAGGAGCAGAAGTGGAGGTCCTCCTGAAAGCTGGGATAGGAGCACAAGGAGTAAGAGCAAAGGCTAACCTGAGAGCGGGAACTGGAGCAAGTGCGGAGGCCTTCCTGGGAGTTGGGATTGGAGCATGAGGAGCAGGTCGCTGGAGGGTGGCTAGACGGTGGCCAGCAGGCCAGGGGAACCACCAGCATGTGGCCGGCAGATGGGGTCACCAGAGGCTGCCGGCCTGCATGCCTGCATCCATGAGGGCCTTACCTCCCTGTTGGGGCCCTCATGGCTAAGCGTAGCCCGCCTTTTATCCTCCTTCTCGTCAAAAGGAAAACAGTCCGCTGGGTCCATTCATGGTTATGTCATCCTCTCAGGTTTTTCAGGGTGAGGTAGGACCCAAACACTGGACACCCGGCCATGAGGCAGGAGTAGGCAAAGAAATTAATTTAAGTAAACGTAACAAGGCGCTGGCGCTGCATGAGGCAGGAGATCCAAAAACAAAAATCAAAACCTTCAAAAAAGACAAGAACATAACAGGAAAAGACTAGAGCTTGAAAACACAAGGAATGCAGAGAAACAGTACAGAGGACAAAGGCAAAGGCAGGACTATATATACACAAGGACAGAGGAGACACAGGTGAAAACAACCAGGGCAGGGCAGACAATCCCACAGGTGGGAAATCACAGGACCGGAAGAAGGCAAGACAGGAAACAAGGAAAAACTTAACAAAATAAAACATGAAACATGAAAGAAGCTCAAAACATGGACACAGGTTCAGATCAGATCACATCAGATAAAGAAAACTAGGACTCACCTACTTTTGCAACTCACAGATGTGTAATATTAGCCAATTTTCCTGAAAGAAAAAAGTAGGAAAGAGTTTAAAGACAGCCATGTAAATGACACTTTGACTAGAGGTATGTAGTTTTGGTTTTTATAAAGATTTGTTGTTTGTAAAGAACAACAGAACTGCATAGTCACTTTACATGGGAAATAATAATTCACACTCATCTGATCAAAGTCCAGATTTGTACTAGTCTAATGTCTCTTCCTTGTGTTTCAAGGATCTCTGTTTCTCATTGCTCTCCTGCAGTGGTTGTTTATCTGCTGCAGTCAGACACTGAAGAAATGATTCAAACAGTTGAGTTGTGTCTGCTACTTGAAGTGTTTGATCATTGATTGCTCTGATGAACTTGTCCAGCAGAGGGAACTCTTGTCCTCTGTCCTGGGGCCGTCTTCATGAGAGACATTTCCATGTGAGGCTCATACGCCTCAAGACCAACTTCCTTGTTGGTGTCTGGGGAAGTGGTTTGTTACCTCCAACAGTATAGGTGTGTGGTCACTCGAATGCCTCTCAGGTCTGTGAATATTTAATTTGATATAAAAATAACTTGTGAAAAAATTAACTTGTGAGTTGTGTCACTGTCTGCATAACATCTATTCAGTACGTACCTTAAACCACACCACAGCTGTAGGCTTTGTGTTTTCAGGTTGCCCGTCCACACCTACATGTGTACGTCCCATCCTGGTGAACGCCTGAAGGACATTTCAGACATAACCTGTTCATAATTTGCAAAGATTTCTCTGAAAATACAAGAACTAGAAAGTCAGTCCATGAAAGCAAAAGTCTGCAACTGGCTGCAGAGCATGAATAAATCCACCAGAGGTCTCAGAAACTCATGAACCAAATATAACACACTTGACTGAATCACAATTTTCAACAAGCATCGTTTATTGAACTGAACACGTCTCACCATCTCTTATGTGTTTATAAATGTGATTTTACATGCTGCAGAGGTCTCAGAAACTCATGAAACAAACATGACACACTTGACTTTGTAGAGTGAAATACCTGAACCTACAGTGGATATGAGATGTCTAACCCCAGCTGTTGAAGTTATTTCAGTGAGTCTAGCATTCAGCAGGTCTCTCTCTCTTCAGCTGTGGAGGGAAGTTTCATTTTGATGGTGAAAATATACGAAGCTGAATCAAAACTAGCATCAATCTCCTTTATTGAACTGAACACCTCTCACCATCTCTCACAGTCTCACCATCAGTTTCTGGGAAGCAGCCAAAGCAGTCCTTGTGTAACATCGTTTCATATTCCACAGAAATAAAATTAAAAAAACAGCAAAAGCAACAAGTGGAACATAAACTGAAACATCTACTCCATACACTCCCTCATCCTCAGTGAGCAAACTCAAAATGAAATACAGTTCAAAATATCACAACATCACCTTTGGTTCCACATATTCCTGAACTCTGTTACTGGACTTCCTCCCTCAGACAGTAACACTGTGTCCTCTCTGCTGTTGAAGTCAGCCTCTCTGGACTAGATGCTGATACTTGGACATCATGTAAAACCACACAGTTGATCCCAGGAAATGGGGTTTAATTCAAAACAATCTGCTTTGGATAATTCATTTAAATGTTATATATATGATAAGTGAGTTATTTTTGTCTATAGGTGAATTTTACAGTTGCAGAATAAATGAATAGTGCTTCAGTAGCTAAAGTTAAAACATTGGTAAATATCAGATCTTCAAGCAAAGTGAACAACACCGTTATGGCATTTTTTCACAAATCCACTGCAGAGATCTTGTACATAAATTATCATTCCATGTCCTGTCTTCAATGTTGATATGCACACAGTCCTCTTCACCCCACTCTGAGTCTCCACCTCCATTATTAGGTTGATTTGTCCCCCAGTACCTGAAAGTTAAGTGAACAACACAATCACTAAACAGTTTTTCTTTGACAAAAGAATCACTCTTGATAAAGAGTGAGATATTGTTCCCAGATGATGGTGGTGAATGAAACAAGGTGGTATAAGAAAGTAAAATCACAACTACCGATGAAGCGATTTGAATGTGATAACATATCATATATGCCATAAGTTATTAAAAGGTTATTCTGAAAAATAATTTTCTCCACCCATTGATTTGCACTAGTGATATCATTTCTGCATTATTTGTGAATGAGAGGAATGTCATTTGGAAATGTAATAAAAAAAATGTTGATATTAGACCATAATAAAGACTTAGGCTACTTCAGAGTCAGTGGAGTCCCATCAACCCATTTCCAGGTTCCTTCCTCTTCTCTGTCATTCAAACCAATCCAAGAGTGTTTCTTGGTGAAGCCAGACAGAAACATCTGTTCAACATGAAAAATATTTTAGTGTTGCACTACACATAAAATGTAATGTACACAACATACAATAAGCAGTTATCATGTATGAATGACTACACTTTAGGGCTGTAACGGTACACACAAGTCACAGTTCGGTACGGGCTGGTAACTTGGTAACTTCATTCAACGGGAACATACGGGAACGGGAACATTTGCAATATTGTCAAAAAAAATCGAACACATATTTCAAATATTATCAAAACTTAAAATCTCTTGAAAGTATTACAAAATGAATAATGATGTTTCCAGCGCCGTAGTGCACCTCTGTGACAGTCTTTGTCCATTACATCAGTCGTGTGCCATCTGCGTTATGTTGCACCGGGAAACCAAAGTGTTCTCCACTACTTTACTTCTTCGTCTGTTTTTCGTCTTCCGTAGGCTACTAACGTTTGCTGGCAGCTTTTAGGCTCATTATCGCCAAATGGGTTTAAGTGAGGACACGACTTTTTCTTTTTTTATATGCAACGCACTCAGACGTATTTTGACTACGAGACCGAACCGTGACGCCCGTACCGTGACACCGCGGGACGACTATACCGTTACACCCCTACCACACCTGTAAAAACAATAACAAATAAACAGAAGGCTACCTGTTCTTCAGAGCTGTCTATCACCACCAGATCTGCTCCTCTGTCTCTACAGTCCTGTCTGCTTTGATTCCAGGGAGCAAACTCCTTAGAGCGGTAGTAACAGGAACCACTGAACATGTTCCATCCTGCGGGACATGTTTTATCTGAAAGAAATATAGAACAAGACATATAACAAAGTTAGTTGTATAGATGACCACTGACTATTTGACCATTTGAAGCACCTGTAACAAAGTTGATTGTTGTCTTTCTATTTTGTTTTCAAGTTTATCAGGCACACAAGCATTATTATTATTATTATTATTATTATTATGATTATATAATAATAATAATAATAATAATAATAATAATGGAAATTGTTCATTTCTTACAATTATATTCAACTACAAAATATGAAGCCAGAAACCAGGTAGATGAACCACTAAGTACTCATAAAACATGTTCATCAACAAACAACAATAATAAACTTTAATACGTCCAAAGACTCACTCTGTTCAGACAAACGGTGAAGTTCTTCCAACTCTTCAGTCATTTTAGTGAGTTTGTTGTTCAGCAGGTTTATCTCTTCAGTCGTGGAGGAGAGTTCATTGTTTAGCAGGTTTCTCTCTTCAGTCGTGGAGGAGAGGTTATTGTTCAGCAGGTCTCTCTCTTTAGTCATGGAGGACAGTTTATTGTTCAGCAGGTCTCTCTCTTCAGTCATGGAGGAGAGTTTGTCGTTGCTGGTCTGGATAAACTCAGTCAGGCTGTATTTGACGGCATAGAGCTCTGCAGCTGAGTTGTCATCTGAAATAAATTAAGACATGAAGAAATAAATACATTTTCTTTCCAAAAAGTAATAAATTATGTTCATTACAACTGCTACAAATGAAGATTTTTTTTCATTAAAATAATTTACTGATTGTTCCTTAATAGCCATGATGTTTATTCAAACTATTGTATATATATTTTCTCTCTTGCTCTATCTCTCTCTAAATAAATAAACTTTCTTTCCAGTAATGTTCATTACAGCTGCTACAAATTAAGATTTTCATTAATTTATTGGTTACTTAATATTTAATGATACTATTTACAACATTTATATTCATTCTGTGTCCCTAATCAGGGACAGTGTTGTCCAAACTGTTACAGCAGCAAATACATATATATATGTATATATATATATATATAGTATATGTATGTATTATAAGCATATTAAAAGTGACTAAAAGACAAGAAGAAAAAGATAAAAATTAAAAGAAAAGAAAAATGAGAAAGAAGATAATTACAGTAAAGGCAGAATGACATATAATTTAAACCACATACTAATTCAGCCTCTATATGCTACTAGAGACCTCAGAATGATTTAGTTGTTAATGAGGAAGTATTACTGCTGGTAACTTGAAATTGTTCGCACTGTTTGAATTTTGAGGTTTTCAGACAATGTTCAGTTTTTCACATTTGATTTAAATGGGCTCATGTCATTCAAAAGAACAGTCTATTAGGATATTATATACAATTAGATCTTCACTAACTGATCCACTGTCAGAGACAAAGCTGCATGGGTAGTTAAAATCAGAGAGAGAGAAATAAAACAGAAATCTGTGTTCGTACACATGTGCTGACCTTCAGTTTGTTTGTGAACAACATCTGTGGCTTTTGTCTACATAAAAAAATAATAACTGACTGTGACTGGTCCATGTTAGTGAGTCACAGTCAGTGGAGGCTGGAGGCTCTGAGTGTTAGAGGTTAATTTATGAAAACCAGACTCACAGAGGACACCAAGGACCATGATCCCAACCAACAGGAAAACACTCAGCAGTCCCAGAAAGACAGTAACACCTACACTGTAACACCTCTCAGAGATTCTTGGACCTGAACAGAGAAAACACCAGTGAAACCAACAAAGTCTACAACAGTAAAAATGACAGATGGTAAAATACATCTATTCATCTCTCTGTCTCTTCTTACCTGTGTGATTTGATGAATGTTTTGGGTTGACATGTTCATTCAAATGCATTTTCTCCATTGCTTGTAACGATGCAGACTACTTCCTATGAGATCTCTGCTTTAGAGGCAGCAGTGCATTGAATATAAACTGTAAGATGGCTATTAGTTTTATTTCAACTTGTGAGGAAGTCACATGACAGGAAATGATCTTGAGCTGAAACAGGATTTTATTAATGTTGGAGTTTTGTAATGTCACAAGAATAGAAGCTGAATTTGATTTTGTCTTTCAGCTCAGTTTTATAAAAGAAAACTTTCTTGAACTAGATAGACGATACAGATCCTACTTTTCACAAGCCTTCTGAAATATCGTATTTAAAATGATAATTCTAGGGGCACTGATGGGACTGGTGACTCATGAGTCGGACAGATTCATGTGTTTTTATTAATGTCTCAGTTCTCACACAGAGAAAAACTAAAAGTCAATCCAGTCGACAGATGAGAATGTTTTTAAAAATCTTCTTTTTAAACCAGTCTTCAAAACCTCATTATCACTACAACAGAATGTCACACTTCTCTTTGCAGATCACTGAACATGAACGAGAGCAACAACAATAGTTGGTGTGCTTTTTGCTTTTTCCATCAGATTTAAAACAATATGAACTGAACAATGTATTAAGTCTTCTCACTGGATTTATCTTGACAGTAGATATTTATCTCATACACGTTAACGTGCATAACCACATCCGCAAAACTCAACAGAAATGAATTTTAAATGTTGTGGTTTGATCTTTAAAAAAAAAAAAAAGTACCTCCACCATGTCATGTCTTATCTGCTTTAAAGCTTGGCTTGTGGCACATGTGTCACTGCCTTTAGATTCATTTCACAGCTATAAATAACCAAATTGTGGCATGAAGTTTTGGCAAGTTTTTTCACGGTATTTATCTTGACAGTAGATACTGATCTCGTGCAGATTTTCCTGCACACCCACATCCACAAAACTCAGAATAACAATAGAAATGCATTTTAAGTGTTGCTGTGGTTTAATTAACTCCACCCTAATCATGATGCTCTTTCTAACCCAAACTCTTAACATTTTTTCTTCGTAAGTTTAGTGTATGTAGGCAATTCTAAAAAAAAATGTTTGTATCATATTTGATACATTGATCATTTATGGCAGGGGTATTCAACTAAAACGCAAAGAGGTCCAGTCAGAAAAAATTTATTCAAGCAAAGGTCCGGAACATCATGTCCTTGCATTAGTGTGTATCAATATCTGCGTGTAAATAACAGAGAAATAAACATTTTGTAAAACATTAACATTTTGACAATATTTGTCAGTGCAGAGATACAGTATCCCTCTCAAGTGCTGCATTTCAAAAAAAAGAGAAAAAATAAATAAAATGGCTCTGGAAAAATTTGAATCTTCACATAGAGCTCTTAACTTAAGAGAAATAAAGTGTAGCAGCAGCTTTTATCATTTTTCTTTAACTGTCTCACACCTTGACAGAACAATGTCAACCACTTTAACAATACAAATCCTAACAATTAAACACTTCAGTTTCTTTGTCTTTCCCTCTTATATTCCACTTCTCTTCTTTCTGTTACTCAGTGAGAGAACTGAGCTGTAGCTTTTCCTGCCAGGATTTTAAATCTGGGCTTAAATGGTGTCAGGGCCATTCTCATGCACATCTGGAGGTGTTCATTGGTGAGCCTGGACCTATATTTTGTCTTAATTATGTTCATTGTGGAGAAAGCCGCTTCACAACTGTATGTGGAGCCAAACATGGTCATGATGTACAGGGCTACTTTCCTCAGACCTGGGAAAGCTGACTCAGAAACCATTTGGAACCAGAAAGTGGCAGGGTCAGCTCCTCTGAACTGCTCTTTCAGGGCAACATCTGCCTGGAGGTCAACCAGTTCCATTTGAAGAGGTGCAGCATTAGCAAACTAACAACTGAGCATTGTCAGACACATCAGTGGACTCATCTACAGCCAGGCCTACACATGGTGCCTCATGGATGGCTTCATTCAGCTGGGCTAGTACATCCTGTGTTAATACTTCACTTTTCTTTGTGGCTGATGATGCTGACATAGGTATTTGCTTTATTTTGTTACACAGCTCTTCTTTTTGTTTTCCTTCATATAAGGTTTCAGCCACTGCACTCATGCACTCTTTGACAACCCCCCCATCAGTAAATGGTTTTTTGTGTTGACCTAAAATCCAAGCAACTCTGAGGGAACATTCATGAGCACGTTGTTGGGCAGTGAATGAATGGGTCAAGATCCTGGTGGACTGGTCATACTGGGCTCTGAGATTGTTTATTTTCTGCAACCTCAGGTCAGACTTAAGAGGATATGCTCTGTCGAAATCTTTGTGTTTAGTATCATAGTGGCGCTTCACATTGCCACTTTTAATTAGCGCTACAGTCTCTGAGCATATCAGACACAGCGGTTTTGTGCTGCCTGAGGGAAGAATGAACAGAAACGAGTCCGTCCATTCCGGATTGAAAGCTCTATTTTCGGTATCAACTTTTCTTTTCTTTGACAGGGCCATTTGTGTGTGTGTGTTTTTTTTTCCGTCGTCCCCGACTCTGACCGTCTTCGTCTCTCTCCCCCCGTCTCACTCTCTGCGCGGCTGTTTCTCTCCCTGATCCCGACTCACTTATCTCATCGTCTTCGTCTCTCTCCCCCCGTCTCACTCCCTGAGCGGCTGTTTCTCTCCCTGGTCCAGACTCTTCCAACCGTGTGTTAATCGTCTTTGTTCCTCTCCCTGTCTCCAAATCACTCCTCTGATCGTCTTCTCTCTGTGTATTGCTTTCTTTATCGTTCTTTCTGTCTCTCTATTATCCTGTCATCTGTCATTCGCCTCTTTTTTTTTTTTGACTTTACCGCTGTCAACGGCCGGGAATGCCGAGAGTTGATTGGCTGAGAAGCATCACGTGGTCAATTCATTTCCTAGCGTTTACAACGGCATTGGTAGTAAAAAAAATAAATAAAAAAAAATAAAAAGCTGCGCTCGCTTGTTAAAACTATCCCGTAAAATGCATCTACCGTATAAAATAGATTATAGCTCCGGGTCCGTACAGGATTATCTCTGGGTCCGGACTCGGACCGCGGCCCGCCAGTTAATGACCTATGATTTATGGTAATTTACTGATCACATTTTTTTTTATGGCATTTTTCACAAACATTCCAGTTACCAACCAACAAGAAGATATCAGATACCTGGCCAAGTCAACGGCAGTATGCAGCATGTCATTTCAAACCTACAGTCAATGTGTTGTGACATATGAATAAAATAATTGCTGCTGGCCTGTACAGCCCGCTCAGCAGCTAAAAAACAAAGACATACTTAAGTAGATGATGCAGACTGAACCACAACCCAAACAACCGAATTGAATGAATGATTCGCATTCGTAGAGTTACGCAGCCAGCCTTACCTTTAATGAGCCCCCCAGTTAGCATGTTTCTTCCTTACCCACAGTCATTCGCTTGCTCACTCTGCTGCCAGGGACATGTTGCTTATTGCAGTCCTCTAGATTTTGCTGTGTATACCCAGCTCATTTAGGAGAGCAATGGTGGATTTTGGCACAAATCCATAGAAGCCCACCTTCACCGGCCACCCACAGGACCTCCAACCATTCTGCACTGCTGCCATCTCTGCATCTGTACTAGATGGGTTTCAGTGCAAACAACCTGCTTTGGATAATTCATTTAAATTTTGTATACATAATAAGTGAGTTATTTTAAATGTAGGTGATTTTACAGTCGCAGAATAAATAAAAAGTGCTTCAGTGGCTGAAGTCAAGCAAAGTGTACAATATCTTATACGTTTTTGTTTCACAAATCCACTGCAGAGGGATGTTTCATGAAGCATCATTCCAGTTGTTGCCATGTGTCTGTCTGGTATGCACACAGTCCTGTTCACCATTCGCTCCACCTCTATTATCAGGTTGATATGGCCCCCAGCACCTGGAGGGTAGAAGAAAGTGAGGATTACAATAGGAACATCAAAATGTTTTCATCAGTCCATGAAGTGACTGTGCTGCTCTTCATATCGTTTTTTACTTCTCTCAGTGCTACTAATGATAAAGACTGAGGTTTATTTTTCTCGGATGATGGAGGTGAATTAAACAGGGTGGTACAAACAGTCACAGTTCTCCTCAATCTATCAGTTAACTTTGTTGGATGTTGTTGTTGGATGTGATGACATTAAATCATAATTTTTGCAAATTTTGCACAACCCGAACCCATTTACAAACGACAACTTATGCAATGCCACTACAAAACAAAGGGACACATTTTGCAGACAACAAGAAAAATAAAAAAGTGACGGGGTAGGATCCATGTCATCACAGCAACTCAGATATTAACATGCCACTGACCCAAAACTTGGTGGTCTTGCATTTTTCTTCTGCGATGCCGCGTTATTTTTAATGAACACCTGAAGCCAAAAACTGTGGCAACTCTAAACTGTGGTTAAGCTGTTGCACCACTTAGTGTGGTTTCACATATAGATGTGTACACACGTTCGGATTACCATAACTGAACAACTTGTCAGAAACTATAGGCCCAGTTTTAAAGATAACATTTAGAATGAAACTATTTTATCCTTTAAAATATGCAACGAAGTGAGTGGAGAATGTGTCATGAACAAATATATGTCTAAATAAACCTAGAGGTAAAGTGACCTCTAACCTATAAATGTCATAGTGACGGAAAAAAAGGAAAAAGTTTTAAGCTGCATCTCTAACCTACGACTTCACTCTGGTGTTGAAGTCAACCTCTCTCCAGGTTTACATTCTCAGTCTGAACTACTAAATGCTGATAGTTGAACACCAAGTACAACCACAGAACTGATTCTCTTGGTGGAGAAAGAGGTAAGAGGTAAGTAATTATCGTCCAATTTCTGTTTTACCAACACTCTCCAAAGTACTGGAGAGAGTGGTGTATAATAGATTAAGTGAATACCTTGATAAGCTGCATGTTCTTTCCAGCTCGCAGTATGGCTTCAGAAAAAAGAGCTCAACTTGTATGGCTATTCTAGACCTCATTGAAAAGGTTAACGATGCTGTTGAACGGGGAGATTGTGGAGTAGGCATCTTCTTGGACCTATCGAAAGCTTTCGATACAGTAGACTTTAATATTTTACTGGGAAAGTTGCACCATTATGGCATTAGGGGAACGGCGCATAACTGGTTTAAAAGCTATCTTTATGGTAGACAACAGTACGTGAAAATAAATAATCAAAAATCACAGAACAAGGATGTCATAAATGGGGTCCCCCAGGGATCAATTTTAGGGCCATTACTTTTTATTATTTATATTAATGATTTTGTTAATTCTTCTGAAATATTCCATAAGATCATTTTTGCTGATGATACCAATTTGTTTTTTTCTCACACCAACACATCTGAACTACAGGAAATACTAAATACTGAATTACAGAAAATAGATATCTGGTTTAAGTGCAATAGGTTATCTCTGAATATAAGTAAGACCAATTATATTGTGTTTAACTCTAATAAAAAGGCACCAGAAGCTCATTTACATCTTAAAATAAGGGATGAAGAATTGCACAGAGTGAGCTCTACTAAGTTTCTCGGGGTCCACATTGAGGAGTCCTTAAATTTTAAACATCATATAGAGCATATAATATCCAATCTAGCTAAATATGTCGGGCTCTTCTTTAAAATAAGACATTATTTTCCATTAACTACACTACTTACTCTATACAAAACTCTGTTTGTGCCACACATTAACTACTGTAATGTCATTTGGTGCAACACCTACCCGAGCTACTTGAAAAGATTAGAAAGCCTTCAAAAAAAGATCATTCGAGCTGTGTCGTGGTCCGAGTTCAATGCCCCCACAAGACCTCTATTTCATCGCTTCGGTCTCCTCCGGTTAACTGAAATTAATGTACTTCACAATGCCTGTGTGATGCATCAAATTATCCATAAAACCAACCACAGATTGTGTGAGCTTGTTCCAGTCTGCGGCCCTAGGCATGCGTATGATACCAGGAAAAAACATCTAATTACTGGGAAAAAAAGAAGATTAAAAAGAACGAGACTGTCTTTTGCATGCAGAGGACCGCAGATCTGGAACGAGCTAGATGAGAGCTTGAGGGTGGAGACGTCCATCTCCATTTTCAAGAAAAAGCTAAAAATTAAATTACTTAGTTTATATATATAAATTGCAACCACTGAACATCTAAACCATAGTAAATCGAATGTAAATTTTATAATCATCTGCTTTTATACATGTTATGAAGACCTTCTGTTGGTATGCTTGGGGTCCACGTTGTCTGTTAATGTTTCATGTACTGTATTGGTAGTTTTTGTACGTGCTTTATTGCGTGTGCCTGTGTGTGTATTTATACTGTTAATGTTTCGTGTGTATTGTAGTCTTGTACATGTTGTATTGTCCTGTGTTATATGTATCCAGGCTCCCGCAATAAGCTTTTGGTAGCTTCAATGGGAGACCTGATTCACACAAATTATGTGTTGTGTGTGTGTGTGAATAAACTAATGTCAAGGTTTTATTTCAATAAATAACATTACTGTGGATTACTCATTTAAAAAGATCTATATCGTGTATGTACATATAACAAATATATATTATTACCTAGAAGCTGCAATTTTAAGTTTTATGTTTTGACTTTTGAAGAAAGTATCAGAAGATGAGACTTTAATGGATGTTTTTACTTCTTCTATCATTAACGTTTGTTGGTTTTTCAACAACTGTAGTTATTAGTATTAGTGATAATAGTTGGTTAGTTACTTTAAACCTGATACGATCCTACATCCTCCATCCTATTGTTCACACGGATGCTAAATTAAATGATCTGATGAGATATATTTGTTTATGTTCCCCCTAAACATCCAGTAGTTGTTTCTTTGATACAGATGGGCATTGAAGGCCTGATTCAAACAGTCTCATCGTACACACATACATTCACACACATCACATCTCTTCCTTGATGCTTTGTGGTGAAAACCTCACATGAACAACACTTCTGCTCAGCTTCTCTGCATCTCACAAACACATGACAGCTGGAACAAAACAAAAAATCATATTTGCACTCATCTGATCAAAGTCCAGATTTGTACTAGTCTAGTGATTTGTGTCTACTAGTGTTTGAACTTGTCCAGCAGAGGGAACTTTTGTCCTCTGTCCTGGGGCCGTCTTCACCATTTTCATGTGAGGCTCATACGCCTCAAGACCAACTTCCTTGTTGGTGTCTGGGGAAGTAGTTTGTTACCTCCAACAGTATAGGTGTGTGATCACTTGCATCCGTCTCGGGTCTGTTTATCATTCTTTAATTTGATATAAAAATAACTTTTAACATTATGTGTTTATGAATGTGATTTTGCCCCCAAACAGGAGGGGGGCATGTTGCAAAACCAGGTTGTGTCACTGCCTGCATAATATCTATTTAGTACGTACCTTAAACCACACCACAGCTGTAAACTTTGTGTTTTCAGGTTGCCCGTCCACACCTACATGTGTACGTCCCATCCTGGTGAACGCCTGAAGGACATTATAAATGTAACCTTTTCATAATCTGCAAAGATTTCTCTGCAACAACAAAAACTAGAAAGTCAGTCCATGAAAGCGAAAGTCTGCAACTGGCTGCAGAGCATGAATAAATCCACCAGAGGTCTCAGAAACTCATGAACCAAATATGACACACTTGACTTTGTAGGGTTAAATATCTGAACCTACAATGGATAGTCTAAGAACATAACATCTAAACACAGCTATTAAAGTTATTTCAGTGAGTCTAGCATTCAGCAGGTCTCTCTCTCTTCAGCTGTGGAGGGAAGTTTCATATTGATGATGAAAATATATGAAGCAGAATCACAATTTTCAACAAGCTTTATTGAACTGAACACCTCTCACCATCTCTCACAGTCTCACCATCAGTTTCTGGGAAGCAGCCAAAGCAGTCCTTGTGTAACATTGTTTCATATTCCACAGAAATAAAATAAAAAAAACAGCAAAAGCAACAACTGGAACATAAACTGAAACATCTACTCCATACACTCCCTCGTCCTCAGTGAGCAAACTCAAAATGAAATACAGTTCAAAATATCACAACATCACCTTTGGTTCCACATATTCCTGAACTCTGTTACTGGACTTCCTCCCTCAGACAGTAACACTGTGTCCTCTCTGCTGTTGAAGTCAGCCTCTCTGGACTAGATGCTGATACTTGGACATCATGTAAAACCACACAGTTGATCCCAGGAAATGGGGTTTAATTCAAAACAATCTGCTTTGGATAATTCATTTAAATGTTATATATTTTTTTCTTTAAGTGAGTTTTACAGTTGCAGAATAAATGAATAGTGCTTCACTAGCTAAAGTTAAAACATTGGCAAATATCAGATCTTCAAGCAAAGTTTATGCGTTATGGCATTTTTTCACAAATCCACTGCAGAGGTAATTCACATGGAATATCATTCCAAGAAGGGTATCCATATACGATAACCACGCAGTCCGCTTCACCATACTCTCCACCATAATTATCAGGTTGATTTCTGTCCCAGTACCTGGAAGGTCAATGAACAACACAATCACTAAACTGTTTATCTTTGACAAAAGAATCAGACTAGAAACATTTATACAAGGTAGAAGAAAATAAGAATTACAACAAGAACATCAAAATGTTTTCATGAAGCCATTCTCAAACTGCCATGTAACATTATCAGCTGTATGTTGTATTTGTATCATCAGATACAAATAGATACAATTCTATAGATGTACAGTTTATATCTATGACAGATGTATGTTAATCTCATTCCAGCTGCTTTTCTCTTCTCCATTTTCTGTCTGGCCTTAGGCAGATGTTTCCCTCCACATGAGCTGTGTTCTGCTTAAGGTTTCTTCCCGTTCAAAAGGAATTTTTCCTTGCTACCGTCAACTTCTGGCTCGCTCTGGGGGTTTTGTAAAGCGTTTTGAGTCGATTTGTTTTGTTATTGACGCTATATTAATAAAATTTAATTGAACTGAAATTGAATGATCTGACCATGCAGCTCTTCATAGTATTTTAACTTAATTTAACTTGATAAAGAGTGAGATATTGTTCTCAGATGATGGTGGTGAATGAAATAAGGTGGTATAAGAAAGTAAAATCACAAGTCCAGATGAAGCCAAATGTTGGTTGAATTCTCCTCAGTGCTTTAATTGGAAATAGTTTTTACTATTTTAACGTGATAACATGTCATATATGCCATGAGTTGTTGACAAGTCATTCTGTCCCCATGTGTCAACAAAAAAATAAATATTTTCTCCATCCACTGATTTCCACCAATGAAGTTAGTTCTGCATGATAGTATTTATAAATGAGAGATTTTGGACCAAAATAAAGACTTACTTCAGAGTCAGTGGAGTCCCATCAACCCATTTCCAGGTTCCTTCCACTTCTTTGTCATTCAAACCAATCCAAGTGTATGTGTTGGTGAAGTCAGACAGAAACATCTGTTCAACAGAAAGAAAAAAAAAACATTTTAGTGTTGTAAAAATAATGTACATTAATCATTTACCATGTATGAATGACTACACTTGTAAACACAATAACAAACACACAGTACCTGTTCTTCAGAGCTGTCTATCACCACCAGATCTGCTCCTCTGTCTCTACAGTCCTGTCTGCTTTGATTCCAGGAAGCAGACTCTTCAGAGAGGAAATAACAGGAACAATTGAACACTTTCCATCCTGCAGGACATGTTTTATCTGGAAGAAACATCAAACAAGAGACATTACAAATCAACCTCTCTATGAATTTGTTTTTTGTTCAGGTTAGTTGTATAGATGACCACTGACTATTTCACCATTTGAAGCGCCTGTAACAATGTTGATGTGGCTGTTGTCTTTTTATTTTATTTTTATGCTCACTAGGCACACAAGCACTATTATTATTATTACACATTTTTTTAAATTTATTATAGATATTATTATAGTAGACTTTAGGTCTGTTTAGGTTTTTCTTTTTATTATGTGAGAAAGCGAGAGAAACGTTTTTTCTGTATGTTGTGAACATATTGAAAAATTAACAATAAAGAAATCTTGAACCTTGAATTATTATTGACAGCAAATGACAGTTGCTAATTTTACCATTAGTTTGGAATATGGACTACAATAATATCTGAAATTTAAGTTCATTCAGCAAAGTATGAAGCCACAAGGATCGTCTCACATGCCGGGTAGATGAACCATTAAATAATTTAGTAAAACATGTTCATCAATAAACAACAAGTAAACTTTAATACGTGTAAAGACTCACTCTGTTCAGACAAACAGTGAAATTCTTCCAACTCTTCAGTCATTTCAGTGAGTTTACTGTTCAGCAGGTCTCTCTCTTCAGTCATGGAGGAGAGATTACTGTTCAGCAGGTTTCTCTCTTCAGTCTTGGAGGAGAGTTTGTTGTTCAGCAGGTTTCTCTCTTCAGTCATGGAGGAGAGTTTACCATTCAGCAGGTTTCTCTCTTCAGTCGTGGAGGAGAGTTTACTGTTCAGCAGGTCTCTCTCTTTCGTCAGGGAGGAGAGTTTGTTTTTGCTGGTCCGGACAAACTTAATCTGGTTGTGTTTGACGGCAGAGAGCTCTGCAGCAGAATTACCGTCTAAAGTAAATTAAGACATGAAGAAATAAATAAACAAAATATGTTCATTACAGCTGCTACAAATTAAGATTTCATTAATTTATTGATTTTTGGTTAATTCAGCACTTAAAAATAGCCATGAATTTTATTCAAATTGTTATCACGAACTTCAAATATTTTTTCTTAATATAATACTTAATATTTAATGATACTGTTCACCACAAACATTTATATTCATTCTGTATTGAGCTAATCAGGGACATTGCAGTCTATTAGGATATTATATACATTTAGATCTTCACTAACTGATCCACTGCATGGGTAGTTAAAATCAGAGAGAGAAAAATAAAACAGAAATCTGTGTTCGTACACATGCGCTGACCTTCAGTTTGTTTGTGAACAACATCTGTGGCTTTTGTCTACATAAAAAAATAATTGACTGTGACTGGTCCATGTTAGTGAATCGCAGTCAGTGGAGGCTGGAGGCTCTGAGTGTTAGAGGTTAATTCATGAAAACCAGACTCACAGAGGACACCAAGGACCACGATCCCAACCAACAGGAAAACACTCATCAGCACCAGAAAGATAGTAACACCTACACTGTAACACCTCTCAGAGATTCTTGGACCTGAACAGAGAAAACACCAGTGAAACCAACAAAGTCTACAACAGTAAAAATGACAGATGATAAAATACATCTATTCATCTCTCTGTCTCTTCTTACCTGTGTGATTTGATGAATGTTTTGGGTTGAAATGTTCATTCAAATGCATTTTCTCCATTGCTTATAACAATGCAGACTACTTCCTAGAAGATCTCTGCTTTAGAGGCAGCAGTGCATTGAATATAAACTGTAAGATGGCTATTGGTGTATTTTCAACTTGTGAGGAAGTCACATGATACAGAGATGGCTAATGACAGGAAATGATCTTCACTTGAAACAGGATTTTATAAATGTTGGAGTTTTGTAATGTCACAAGAATAGAAGCTTTGTAAAAGCAAACTTTCTTGAACTAGATACATGATACAGATCCTACTTCTCACAAGATTTCTGAAATGTCGTATGTAAAATGATAACTGTAGGGGCACTGATGGGACTGGTGATTCATGAGTCGGATAGACGCATGTGTTTTCATTAATGTCTCAGTTCTCACACAGAGAAAAACTAAAAGTCAATCGAGTCGACAGATGAGAATATTTTTTTAAAAAGTTTATTTTTAAATCAGACTTCAAAAGTTCATTATCACTACAATAGAATGTCACACTTCTCTTTGCAGATCACTGAACATGGACGAGAGCAACAACAAAAGTTGGTGTGCTTTTTACTTTTTCCATCAGATTTAAAACAATATGAACTGAACAATGTTTAAAGTCTTCTCACTGGATTTATCTTGACAGTAGATATTTATCTCATACATGTTGACATGCATAACCACATCTGCAAAACTCAACAGAAATTAATCCTAAATATTGTGGTTTGATCTTTAAAACAAAAAAGAAAGTACCTTTAGATGCATTTCACAGCTATAAATAACCAAGTTATGGCATGAGGTTTTTTCACAGTATTTATCTTGACAGTTGATATTGATCTAATGCAGATTATCCTGCAAACCCACATTTTCAAAACACAGAATAACAATAAAAATGCATTTGTAACCCTTTTTCTTCTTAACTATAGTGCTTATAGGTCATTCTAAAATGTGTTTTTGTTTTGTATCATATTTGATACATTGATCACTCATGGTAATTTACTGAGCACATTTTTTTATTGTATTCTTCACAAAAATTCCGCCTACCAACCAACAAGACAATATCAGATACGTGGCCTAGTCAACGGCAGTATGCAGCATGTCATTTCAAACTTACAGTCAATGTGTTGTAAAATATGAACTACATAAATTCTACTGGCATGTACAGCCCACTCAGCATCTAAAAAACAGAAATATTTAAGTAGATGATGCTGACTGAACCATGACCCAAATGACCAAATCTATCATGATTCGCAAATAGGGACAGGGACATGTTGCTTATCGCAGTCCTCTAGATTTTGCTGCGTATGCCCAGCTCATTTAGGAGAGCAATGGTGGATGTTACCACAAATCCACAGAAGCCCACCTTCACCGGCCACCCACAGGACCTCCAACCATTCTGCACTGCTGCCATCTCTGCATCTGTACCAGATGGGGTTTAATGCAAACAATCTTCTTTATATACATAATAAGTGAGTTATTTTAACTGTAGGTGATTTTACAGTTGCAGAATAAATGAATAGTTCTTCAGTGGATGAAGTTCTTGAGATCTTGAGATCAGATCTTCAAGCAAAGTGTACAATATCTTATACCTTTTTTTTTTTTTTCACAAATCCACTGCAGAGGGATGTCACATGAAGCATCATTCCAGTTGTTGCCCTGTGTCTGTCTGGTATGCACACAGTCCTGTTCACCATTCGCTCCAGCTCTATTATCAGGTTGATATGGCCCCCAGCACCTGGAGGGTAGAAGAAAGTGAGGATTACAATAGGAACATCAAAATGTTTTCATCAGTCCATGAAGTGACTGTGCTGCTTGTCATATCATTTTTAACTTCTTTCAGTGCTACTACTGATAAAGAGTGAGGTTTATTTTTTCTCAGAAGATGGTGGTGAATTAAACAGGGTGGTATAAACAGTCACACACACACAAGCCAAGATGAAACCTAATGTTGGTTGAATTCTCCTTAATGTATCAATAGAATTAACTTTGTCATTATATCATATTTGTCATAAAATATTCTTGACATGTTATTCTGTCCCCATGTCGTCACAAAATACAGTAAATAAGACAAGTCTTTTGAAATTGTCTACACCCATTGATTTCCACCAATGAGGTTATTTCTGTATGATAGTGTCTGTTACTGAGAGAAATGACCTCTGGAAAGTTTTATGAAAGACTGAGTCATATAGAACAACACTGTTAAATGGTATTGCCAATACTGAGCCAACATAAAGGCTTACTGCAGAGTCAGTGCAGTCCCATCAGCCCATTTCCAGGTTCCTTCAACTTCTCTGTCATTCAAACCAATTCAAGTGTATGTGTCGGTGATCTTAGTGATAAAAATCTGTTCAACATGAAAAACAAAACATATTTTAGTGTTGTATCACAATCTCTTCTTACCTGTGTGATTTGTTGAATGTTTTGGGCTGACATGTTGGATGTGATGACAATGGTACAGTCTAGAGGTCGACCGATTAATCGGTTTGGCCGATTAATCGGCGCCGATAGGACGTTTTAAAAACTATCGGCATCGGCCGAATTTGGCGCCGATAGTGGCCGATAGCTGTCATTTTTTTCCTCTGAAAAACAAAACAAAACTCCGCTCTGTCGCTCTGATCACTGAGGGGCGGGGCTGCTCTTCACACACCGCGAGAGAGAGAGCATGGGAGAGAGAGAGAGAGAGAGAGAGAGAGAGAGAGAGAGAAACGCAGCGTGTGCAGCGGCAGCAAAGAGGAGTTAAGTGATCTGTGGAGAAGTCGACTGGACGATAACAAGTGTCATTGTAAGTGAAATAAAACCTTCATAAGTTGAAAGTCAACAAACATAACCTCCTTCGCAGAGGCAATAAGTACCACTAGTTCAACAAGCATAAACGTGCATCATATTTCAGCATAAACAGCCACATCTCCACCAGCATGATTTAGCCTACATGAGCTTGTTAAGCTAACAACAGTTAGCTTGTTAACAGGCTAAAATGAAAGCTGTCTGTGTGTAGTCTCTTCATCTTAGTTTGCCACGAATCTTAAAATTTGGGAATTTCTTGTAAATTCTTTTGTTTTAATAAAGAACAGGACTTCCAACAGTGTTGAATTTTTTATTTATTTTTTTTTTTTGGGGGGGGGGGGGGTATAATATCGGCATTCAAAAATCCACTATCGGTCGACCTCTAGTACAATCCCTTAGCCAATCAGGACACAGAACACGACACAGGGCTCTGCCTTAGCCAATCAGGACGCAGAAAACAAAGCACTGTTAAAAAAAGAAAAAGAAAGAAGAAGAAGCATGCAAAATTGCACTAAAAAAAATCCACAAATCTGCCAGGCCGCAAAAGGTGAACTGTGTTATAGCGAGGGACAACTGCATTACCTAAAAGCTGCAATTTAAGTTTAAAGTTTGACTTTTGAAGAAAGTGTCAAAAGATTAGACTTTAATCGATGTGTTTATTTCTTCTACCATTAACATTAGTTGGTTTAGCATCCATTTGTTCACATGGATGTTAAATTAAATGATCTGATGAGATACATTTGTTTATGAGACTCATACGCCTCAAGAACAAATTTGTTTGTGTCTGGGGAAGTGGTTTCTTACCACCAAGAGTGCACATGTAATCACTTGCATGCCTCACGGGTCTGTTTATCATTCTTTAATTTGATATAAAAATTACTTTTTAAATGATGTGTTTATAAATGTGATTTTGCCTCCAAACAGGGCAGGGACATGTTGCACAAACCAAGTTGTGTCACTTTCTGCATAATATCTATTCAGTACGTACCTTAAACCACACCACAGCTGTAGGCTTTGTGTTTTCAGGTTGCCCGTCCACACCTACATGTGTACGTCCTATCCTGGTGAACGCCTGAAAGAACATTTCAGACGCAACCTTTTCACAATTTGCAGATATTTCTCTGCAAAAACAAAAACTAGACAGTCAGTCCAAGAAATCCACCAGAGGTCTCAGAAATCGTGTGCCAAATGTGACACACTTGACTTTATAGGGTTAAATAGTTTTCTTCCACTGAACCTACAGTGGATGTAAGAAGTCTAAACACAGCTGTTGAAGTTATTTCAGTGAGTCTAGCATTCAGCAGGTCTCTCTCGGTCTTCAGATGTGGAGGGAAGTTTCATATTGATGGTGAAAAGATATGAAGCTGAATCACAATTTTCATCAAGCTCATTTACTGAACTGAACACCTCTCACTATTTCTCACAGTCTCACCATCAGTTTCTGGGAAGCAGCCAAAGCAGTTCTTGTGTAACATTGTTTCATATTCCACAGAAAGAAACTGGAACATAGGGCTGGGCAATAAAACGATAAGGATATATATGGCAATAGATACGTGATCGATATCAACAGAAAACATGTTCGATAATTTCACTTAAACTCCGTTCGAAAAAATAAAAAAAGAACGGCGTGGAGTGAAAGGAAAATATGGGTGCGACCGCGCGAGAGGAAATTGTAGATCAAAAAGAAAAGGTCACTTCACCAGTTTGGCAATATTTTGGGTATGAAGTCTGACAAGAGTCAGACTGATGCTTTCTGCAAACTTGGTTGCGAGTGAGCATATTAATTGGCTCTTGTCTATTGATTAGTGTTAAGTTTCGTTTATGTGCCGGCCGAGTCGGTCAAGTTTCGTTCTGCGTATTGTGCGTAAGTGAGTGCCTGAGTGCCTTAGTTTGACGATTATGAGCAGAATCTTTTTTTCCACCGCTACTTAATATTAATTAAAAATGAAAATTAAATTGAATATGTTATAATTTTTAAAAAATTACAGTGACGGGTAAAAATGGGTTATGACGGGATTTTTTTGACCCCGTCAGTCAAAATGACAGACAACGAAAAAGTCTAGCGCAGCCTCTGATCAAGAGGTACACGGCAGCTGTACCATACGAGAAAACATCAAAGCGATATAAAGAAATAACGGCTGCAGTTTAGCACAGTTGATAAGTCTGGGTAGAGGTTAGAAAACGAATCAATAATTATCGATATCGACTGATATGAAACACTTATATGGTGATACATTTTTCAGCCATATTGCCCAACCTGATCAGGAATATATTCCTGAACTCTGTTACTGGACTTCCTCCCTCAGACAGTAACACTGTGTCCTCTCTGCTGTTGAAGTCAGCCTCTCTGGACTAGATGCTGATACTTGGACATCATGTAAAACTACACAGTCAATAATAATAATAATAATAATAATAATAATAATAATAATAATAACTTTATTTATAGGCACCTTTCACGACACTCAAGGTCACTGTACAAATTGTTTAAAACAAAGGAGTTCCAACACACGAAATAAACACAATTAAAGTACACACAACATAATATAGAACAAATGGGTTTATATGCAAAAAAAAAAAAAAAAAAAACCCAATCTGTTTTGGATAAGTCATTTAAATGTTTTATATAAATATATATATTATACATATAATAAGTGAGTTATTTTTGTCTTTATGTGATTTTTACAGTTGCAGAATGAGTCCATTCTCAAACTGTCATATAACATCGTCAGCTGTATGTTGTATTTGTATCAACAGATTTTACAGATGTACAGTATGTATCTATGACAGATGTATGTTTATCTCGTTTCTGCTGCTTTTCTCTTCTGCTGCGTTCTGCTCAAGGTTTCTTCCTGTTAAAAGGGAGTTTTTCCTTGCCATCGTCAATTTCTGGCTCGCTCTGGGGGTTTTGTAAAGCGTCTTGAGACGGTTTGTTTTATTGACGCTATATAAATAAAATTGAATTGAATTTTGAAATTGAATGATCTGACCATGCAGCTCTTCACAGTATTTTAATGAGAAAGTGTTTTAGCGTCCCTGAAGTTTTCGCAAGTTTCCTCACAGGATATATCTTGCCAGTAGATACTGATCTAAGTATCTAAAGCATATAAACCCGCACCCGCAAAACTCAGAAAAACAGAAATACATTTCAAGTGTTGCTGTGGTTTGATTAACTCCACCGTAATCATGATGCTCTTTCTAACCAAAGTTTAAACACACTGTCTCACTGCTGCTTTGATACTGTTTCCTCAGTACCCATAAAAACATTCTTAAAATAACACTAAAAAGCCCATGTTCTCTACTGGACTCCTGGGAGATTTAAGGATCCTGTACACTTTTGTAGATGGTCTGTGTGTGTGACGTTAGAGACACTGTCTCAGTTTGGTTACGGCATTAGTGGTTGTGAGCCCTAATATGAAATAACATTTAAAGAATAACATTTTCTTAATTCAAGTGTTTATAGGCCATTCTAAACATCCATTTATTTGATACATCGATCTCTTACTGAACACTTTCTTTCACATCTGAAAATACATTATGACCAATATGGAATAAATATACCTGTATCTTTCAAAGAATAAGTGAAGTTAAATTAAATTGCAGATACTTGTACATTATGTAAAACCACACAACTGATCATAGGAAATGGGGTTTACTTCAAAACAATCCGTTGTGAATATTTAATTTAAATGTTTTCTGAACTTCAAGCAAAGTGTATAAAAAATTTTCACAAATCCACTTTAATGACCAGCAGCCACGCCGGCTACCAAACAACAAGAAGATATCGAATACCTGGCCTAGTCAACGGCAGTATGCGTTATTCAAACTTACAGTCAATGTGTTGTGAAATATTAACTAAATGAATGCTGCTGGCTTGTACAGCCCGCTCAGCAGCTAACCAAACAAAGAAATATTTAAGTAGATGATGCGGACTGAACCACGACGACCCTAACGACCAAATGTACCATGATTCGCAAATACTTAAGTCAGTCAGTCATTTTCTATACCTGTTTAGTCCTGTTAGGGATCACGGGGGTCTGCTGGAGCCTATCCCAGCTGTCATCGGGCGAGAGGCAGGGGTACATCCTGGACAGGTCGCCAGTCCATCGCAGGGCCAACATTCACACTCACACAATTTCACAGTTTTCCGATCTGATCGTCATCTAAGTCAAGGGTATTGACAAACATAATGTGTCTCAGATAATTACACAACTTTTTTTTGATCTTTCATGTTTTCATTGAGAACAACCAAAAAAAAACTCCTAGTGCTTGTGGAAAAAACGTTATTGGAGTCAGGTTTTAGCACACCTCGTTAAGATAATAAGTTTGGAGGTGTGATCTACAGCAACTTTGACTGATAAAAACCCCTCAAACTTTTGGAGTTCGGTCTGCACAAGAAGAACACACTTATGTGAGACATGCCTCGCCAAAAAGAGCTTTCAGAGGATCTACGATCAAGAATTATTGATTTACATAAAGCTGGCAAGGGTTACAAAGTTATTTCAAAGACTTTAGAAATTCACCAGTCTACAGTTCGGCAAACAATCTACAAATGGAGACACTTTGGGACTGTTGCTACTCTACCAAGAAGTGGGCGCCCAGTCAAAATGACACCAAGAGCACAACGAAAACTCATCAATGAGGTAAAGAAACTACCCCGAATGACAGCCAAAGATTTGAAGGCATCATTGAAACTTGCTAACATCTCTGTTCATGAGTCTACAATATGTAAAACACTGAACAAGCAGGGTATCCACGGCAGGACACCAAGAAGG